>JBBDGP010000401.1:817500-1067500 GCA_037952835.1 Lithobates septentrionalis | reverse complement strand
GACATCAACTGGATACCTTCTTGTCCAGATTGTTCGGAAGCAGACTCATCCGCCAGGCCCTCCACAGAATCCTGAGCTTTTAGCCCTTCCCCATCCTCAACCCATTCCTGCTCCAAACTAGGAGGCTCCGGGGAGGTGGATCTGTCACGCTTCTTGCCACCCTGCGGGATGGAGGCAATCATGCCAGCAATCCTGTGCTCTAACCCGGCTAGGGCCGAGGACAGTTCATCCTTGGTGATAAAGGGTGAAGTAGCAGCGTTGACTGTAGGCACAATACCCGATAGGCGCAGCGGTTCAGATTGCCTGGAAGCCTCTGGTCTTTCAGGGGATATAACACTAGGGATACGACTAGGTCCTTCAGGAACTACTGACGACATATGCGTGCCCTTCCCTGTAGTGTTAGTCCCGCTCCTCTTTTTTGAAGACATTTGCTAGCCACAAAGAGTACCTGGGTGTAGTATTAACACACCTCAGAAGGGAGACCCTTAATAGGGCTCACTGAGCCCCTATGCAACAATCCTGCTAAGCACTTTTAGCCTGCCAAGCAACACCTTGTGACTCACGTGACCCAGATAAGGAGAAAAGAAGAGCTTAAATAAGCTGGCTGTGCGCCAGAATGTTCTGTGCATGCGTGCGCAGTCCCGGAGAATGGGTGTGGCTGTATTCGCATAGGATGCAAATCTTCATGCGCCCAGATAAAGGCTACGACGTATGTGCGGCGAAGCCGTGTGCGCCATGGCCGCGGAACAAACTGCTTAGCACAGTGGCGCACTTGCGAACGCACGTGCGCCATGGCGAACCAGGGCGAAATGGCACACCATCGGGCACCATCATACAGGTAAAAAATAGCCAGACACAAGCAAAAAAAATAAAAATAACAAATAAAAAAAGGTACACTTTGCAAACACCCACAACTAGCCCAAAACTCCCCCGTATGGTCACCGCACACAGGTGTCCAGCCTCTAGCTAGCTTGACTGATTGTTACAATCACGGGGGGCACATAATAATAATAATAATAATAATAATAATAATAATAAAGGGGTTTCACTTACCCGTCCAGGCGCAGGCAGATTAGTAAACTAAGGGCCCAATCTTCACCCATCACGGCGGGTTCCTGTCACTTGAGGACCTTCAAGGACTGGGTATCCTTTACATGTTTAGGGTCCACTCCCTTGGACCTGTACAACACCCTGCAGGAATGCCTTAGCGCTGTGGTGTCCAGGATTCCACTTCGCAGGGTTCAGCGCCCGGAGGCTGCATTACAGGTAAAACCTTGCAGGATCTTCAGTCTTCTTTGCGAGGCTCGGGTACCATTTATCTAAGCATATAGCCTGTGTCATATGGAACCAATCGGTCAATCACTTGATTCATTTAAGAACCATTTGTGGGACTAGAGACCTGGAACTCAGAGAGCTCAAACAACCGTGCCATTCACATTGCAGACACTGGTAAAAAACTGAAGTACTTCCTGTATGGGAGGGGTTATATAGGGGATCACTTCCTGTCTAAAGACCTTTGGTCTACCAGTGTCCATTTACCTGGAGATGAAGTATAACCCAGCAGGTAATGAATATTAGCCCAACCCTGTGTCCCATGATGTATGAAAAAGAAATGTGCAAAAATTTCCCAATACTTTGAGGTCAATTAAAAAAAAAAAAATTAAAAAACCTGATCATAGTTTATTTACAATAAAAGAAATGATAATATTCATAATTAAACATTATTGCTACAATCCAATAAAGAAGAATGGTCCTTATCTATCATTGAAGTGAGTGATATAGCCATAGTTGCAGCAGAGTGAGTGGCCAGCTTGTCATGGACTACACATCAGTTCCTCTATGCATCACTCATTAGCTTATACTGCTGTGGGAGCGCGTCCATTAGGGTGAGAACACAATTCCTGCATAGCCTCACAGGTAAGTAATCAATGTCACCCTGGATGCAGATGTTTCAGGTAAGAATGGCCATATACTGATGGATTTTTCTTCCATTCAGCCTGCATTCTGAACAAAGAATTTGAACAGATTTCTCCATCCACATACAAAAATGTCAACCACTCCAATTTATAACTAGCCTTTGCAGTAAGGTGCACAAGGAACCTTCCTTGCAAATCAAACAAAATATTTCCCAGGGTGGATATAAATCAATGATTAAAAATAAAAATAAATAAATAGAAATCCGTTTCTTTAAAATTTGTTATCAAATTTATTTAAACCCCCCCCCCCGCCGATAAAAGTGATCTTGTGGCGAATCGGCCACAGAGACCACTTTTATCTGAAAGCGGACCGCCCGCTGAAGAAGAGGATATCAGGGTTATGGTAACTAGCTGCTGCCATAACATTGTACCTCTCTTCAAAATACCAACGTATAACGACGGCGGGCGGTCCGTAAGGGATTAATAAAATACTTTTGGAGTAAAAATCAATCTAAAAGATAGTTTTCTATTTAAGATTCAATAATTTTGTTTATTCAGCATGAAATGGAGCTTAGTTATGTAACATGAGGCTGTATATTGTGCAATATTTACATTTTTGGTAAACTCATTCAATTAATCCAAGCTCTGCAAGCTGAGAACATGCAATGCATTGATGCATTCAAACAATTTCACAGTAACCACGAGATAAAACAAAGTTCGTGAATATTCCTTTATCTCATTGTTTTTCAAATCTATGTACACTACAAACTGTATGATTGAATCGGTTCTGATATCGCCGTTTTACTAACCTAACAGCTTATTATTCTAAATAGTAAACCTTCATTTTGTTTGCAAATATTAAAGATTCTAACTAGCAGCAAGAATGAGTCCTTTTATTTAAAGCGCTCCAGTCATTTCGGATCCATCATGGCAGCGCCCGTTAGTGGGCATCCACTCACCTGCTGCCGCCACGTCCCTCACATTGTTGTGTCACTGCCGTATCAACAACCATCCCATTAAAGTGAATAGGACTGTCGGTGAGTCAACAGCGGGTCAGAGGAGGCGCTGCTGCAGGATAGAGATGACAGTCGCTCTAAAAAAAAATTATGATTTAAAATCAAATTGATTTAAATCAAGCCGTTTTACTAGCGATTTAAAAATCTACTTGATTTAAAATCAAATCCACCCTGACATTTCCCCAGCACATTTACCAGCTTTCCTGCAAAAAAACAAAAAACAAAAAACAAATTAACCCTAACTATTCGTGTTAAAAATGTAGTGTTTAGTTTCACATATTTGCAAAAAATACGTGGAAGCCACACTGGCTTCCCAAGGTGCTTCTGTATAGTGTTATTCTAACTCATATTTTTGAAAGTCTCCAAGTTGGAGCATATATAGCAATGGATAAATTAAAGGATAAGTTCACCTTTGGGAAGATGTTGCATGTTCCACCCATTTTTAGAATGTAACATCTAACATGTTCGCAATGCTGCAGCCACTACCCGGTCCGTCAGTCCCCCCATGACAGCAGTAGAGGAAGATTCCCATACTAACTTTCACTTTTTTAAAACGGCGTGGCCGTGCGGGGACCCACCTACATGGCCGCATCATTCATTCACACAGCTCTATGTGAATGAACTGCAAGCCCCAATATCCTTTGTGGCTGTTAGCTTATAGTTCTCAAGTGAACTACCACGGTGCTGGGGTAATTCATAGATTCTTCCTGTCAGTGTATCTGCTTACCTGTACAGGATGTGCGGATACACTGACAGATCTGCAGGAGACCTGCATGGCACCAGCGATCTGCTGATAGCTGGTGCAATACTTTACATACACCAATAAATAAATACACATTTGGTTATCTGCAAAAATATGTGCATTTAATATTGATTTTTTGGAAAATTGAATTTATCCTTTAAAAGAACAGGCATGCCCACCCCTACTTAAAGGGACACATTAAAATCTCAGCAAGCGTACTGAAAAGAAAAAATATTGGTTTGTGATGTGCAAGGCCCTTCTTGTGCACCTTACTTCAAAAAGGATAGTTATAGATTGGGGTGGTTGTCATTTTTGTATAGCTTGTTTGCTGGATTGGGAGTGGGGACACAATGGACGCACATGGTGTCTAGAGCTGCACGATTAATCGTATATAAGATCGCGATTTCGATTCACCCCCCCGCACGATCTGCAAGCTGGATTAGCTCGATTTTCCGGATCTCCCAGTCGGAAGCACGGAACCAGCCTGGAACGCAAATGGCGCCGATATCGGAACCGACGTCAGCAACCGGAAATGACGTCAGTCAGCATAGAGCATAGTGCCGGCCTGGACTGCGCAAGCGCAATCAACACGCCGCTCGCTCCCAATGCTCGGGGCTGGTTATTTAATACAGCAAGGGGCGGATACTTTTCTCAAAGGGGCGGATGTATATATGGTTATAAAGACAGCAAGGGGCGGATGCTTTTCTCAAAGGGGCGGATGTATGGTTAACTATACATCCGCACCTTTGAAAAAAGCATCCGCCCCTTTGAGAAAAGCATCCGCCCCTTTGAGAAAAGCATCCGCCCCTTTCTGTATTAAATGAATAACCAGCCCCGAGCATCGGGAGCGAGCGGCGTGTTGATTGCGCATGCGCCGTCTACAGCTGATTTTTCTCTTTTTAAATTTAACCATTTTAAAGAATCGTGATCTGTATTCTAAGCAAAAGAATCGCGATTCTCATTTTTCCCAGAATCGTGCAGCTCTAATTGTGTCCCTGCACCTTTAAGGAGGGATGGGCTCCTATTTCTTTTGTTTTTTTTGCAGGCTAGTGCACCAGGAAATTTTTTGTTATCCAAAAAAGTTTCCTTCTTGGCTCTCAAAATATACAAAAGTGGCTGCTCTAAATTAAAGTTTTAGAAATAAATCTTATTTTAAAAAAACAAAAACAAAAATAAAAAATACACACAAATTAGTTGTATAATTGGCTCATCTCTAGTAGTAGTAGTAATGCATGAACTAATTTACACCAATCCATACTTTGCAAACATCACTCTGATTTGACAGATCATAAATGTCTGCAAGTCAATTCACTGACCTTTACAAAATGCTTTAATTTCACTAAAAATATTTGCACACATCACTGTGTAGTTTATTGTTCAAAACCATTTTTTTTTTATCAGGAAGAGCAGTGACAATACAGAAAAACACTTTCACATAACAGAAAAGTGACAAACAACGCTATAACCATCTCTGCATATATGGAGTACAGAATATGGCACTGCCAGAGAGACCAGCGATAATACTGCAAAAGGAACCAGTGGGTTGAATTTCTAACAGCACTGAACTCTATACATCTCTGCTAACAATGTGGGGAAAGAATCCTTTCTAGATATATCTTTACAGCAGAGTCTGAAACAACTTGCCTGAATTTAATTTCCCTGGGAGATTAAATTCAGGCATCAATGTGTATGTCCATGCCAACACCGTGCTGCCACATATACACTCACCGGCCACTTTATCAGGTACACCTTGCTAGTACCAGGTTGGACCTCCTTTTGCCTTCAGAGCTGCTTCAATTCCTCATGGCAAAGATTCAACAAGGTGTTGGAAACAGTCCTCAGAGATTTGGTCCACGTTGACATGATAGCATCACATAGTCGCTGCAGATTCGTTGGCTGTACATCCATAAATGCGAATCTCGTGTTCCACCACATCCCACAGGTGCTCTATTGGATGAGATCTGGTGAGTGTGGAGGCCATTGGAGTACAGTGACCTCATTGTCATGTTCAAGAAACCAGTGGTGAGATGATTTGAGCTTTGTGACATGGTGCATTATCCTGCTGGAAGTAGCCATAAAGGGATTGACATGATCAGCAACAATAATCAGGAGGGACATAGCATTTAAAAAAAAATGCTCAATTGGTACTAAGGGGTCCAAAGTGTGCCAAGACTATATCCCCCACACCATTACACCACCACCAGCCTGAACCGTTGATACAAGGCAGGATGGACCCATGTTGTTTCAGGTTGTCATCTGAATGTTGCAGCTGAAATTGAGACTCATCAGACCAGGCAACATTTTTCCAATCTTCTATTGTCCAAATTTGGCCTTCGTTTCCTGTTCTTAGCTGACAGGAGTGGCACCCGGTGTGGTCATCTGCTGCTGTAGCTCATCTGCTTAAAGATTCAATGTGTTGTGCATACAGAGATGGTATTCTGCATTCCTTGGTTGTAACGAGTGGTTATTTGAGTTACTGTTGCCTTTCTATCATCTCAAACCACTCTGCCCATTCTCCTCTGACCTTTAACATCAACAAGGCATTTTCGTCCACACAACTGCTGCTCACTGGATATTTTCTCTTTTTCAGACCATTCTCTGTAAACCCTAGAGATGGTTGTGCGTGAAAATCCCAGTAGATCAGCAGTTTTTGAAATACTCAGACCGGTCAGTCCGGCACCAACAACCATGCCACGTTCAAATTCACTTAATGCCCTTTCTTCCCCATTCTGATGCTCGGTTTGAACTTCAGCAAGTCGTCTTTACCACGTCTAGATGCCTAAATGCAGTGATTTGCTGCCATGTGCTTGGCTGATGAGCAATTTGTGTTACCAAGCAATTGAACAGGTGTACCTAATAAAGTGACTGGTTAGTGTATATGCATACAGTTTTTTTTAACTCTTTATTTTAATAAAAGGCAAAGGTATAATTATAACATGCAATCAGACATTTCTTGTACACGGTATACATTACAGTGGTCAGGATAATGTTTCAAACCGTCAAAAAACATTTAGAAAAATAGTTTCATTAAAAAGTGTTACTAAACCCAGGACCCTGCATTTACTATATCTGGTCTTCCACAGGACACAGAACATGGAAATGCAATTATTTTAGTAACTATAAACTGCTAAATACCTTTTCTTATCAGCAGTATATAGTATAGCAGTCTTGTGACTTCTATCAGTGTCCAGTTAAAGCTCATTAGGAGGAGTTTTTATTCTACTCTGATTGTCTTATGAGGCTGTAGGACCCCTGACCCTCTGGACAGTGCTGATTGGCCCTGTGCTGATCACATGCACCCTCCCAAGAAAAAAAAAAAAAAACTCTAGCATTACACACCAAACTGAGCATGAGCAGAGTGCCCCAAGACTCTGTTCTATCAGCAGATGGATTGGGGCTGTGGAAGGATGGGAGGATCAGAGAAGACAGGATCAAACAGCCTTTTTTACACAATGTGGAGGATTAACCCCTTAGTTTCTACAGTAAGTATAACAAGCATGCTTTACTGCATATACAGACTGATTTTACTGTTGTGGGTTTAGTAACACTTTAACGTGGTAACATAAACACTGCCATGTGTTTGACAGATACTAGACAGCATATACTGGATAAGGCATTTAGGCGAGCAATAGGTGCGTCCACATCCTTGTCTTTTTTTAACAGGGTAACAGATTTATAGTAATCCAGATGAGTTGGGAAGAGGGTTTGGGAAGCTGAATAAGAAGAGTTTAGAAATATAAGGGAGGTTAGGAAGATGGTAGAGGAAGATTGGAATGTAGGGGTGGGATTAGGGTATAATGGTAAAAAGGTGTACAGATTACCCTCGCTTCCAGTGAAATACTTGTCTTTGTGACAGTAAACAATGGCAGAGCCCTGGACAGCAGTAAAAAAAGAAACCCAAGAGAAGTTATTCCTTATTTTTCTGGACATATCCTTTAAGGGCTAATAATATTTAAGCTAGGTGTATAACTGGCCCAGCACCTTTTTAGAGCTAAACTGTGATATAAACCATAATAAAAAGGGAATTAATTAGCCCACAAAAAAATGTATATACACTGAAAAGCACTTTCTACAACTCTCATTTGAAAAAAATATCGGTTAATGCATACTGGCACTTTAAGACTCCTATAGTGTGAAATAAGTTACATATTTTAGCAGGGTGCTCATAAATAATACTAGGGATATGGAGATAAAATTCTATAAAAAAAAATAAAAATGGAAGGAATAAAAAGGGTTGGCTTTTTTATTAATGCAGCTTCATAGCTTTTGCCAAGCAATAGAAAGGAGAGTGTATGCCATGTTTTACAGTTTAGTCATGCATTCAGTGGTTTTAAAACAATTGGAAAATTAACTTGTTTTGTGCTGAAACAATATAAAAACTCTAAATTACCAGCTTAAAACTTTTCATGTTGTCCACATATAAAGCCACTTAATTACATATTCTGACAAGCTTTTAACCCAATGACAAACTACTCCTTGCAGGTTCATCATCTGGGATCTAGCAGCATTTTCCTTTTCTGCCTTCAAAAAAAGCCTTTTTTTCTTTCAGCCACCTTAATTCTGGATCATTAAGACTTATCAGCTCTACACATCTATACTAGTATTCTAATGCCTCCGTTGGATTGCTAGCCATTAGTCCCAGTTTTGAAGACATTAGTAGAGTCCTCCCTGCTGCCATTAAAACTCCGGGCACTCGAGGTAAACTGAGCCCGTCTGTGCTCATAAACTCAGTGCAGGAATAGAAGACCAGTGCACTCCAGTAAGATCACAATAATCTACATTTATTGTAAAAACCACCACAAGCATGACAATGACAGTCCCCACCAATACATGTGGACTCCATTAGTCTAAGTTATCATTTTCTAACATACTCAGCAAATTTTATATTAATATGTGGGAGCATTGCCATTTAAATCTAATAAGATTTCCCGGTAAGATCACAAGAGTCCATATTTCTTGTAAAAAAAACAACCACAAGCACCAATGATAGTCCCACCAACACATGTGAGCTCTTGTGATCTTACTAGAATGCAGTTGTCTAGTATTCCTCCATTAACTAAGTTAACATTTTCTAGCATCCTTAGCGAATAATTTTGTATCAATCTCTATTTTGCATAGATGCCGCCATTCTCCACCCCCTCTTGGAGTTTTCTGTGTTTTGTACTGTTGCAACCTGTAATTACTAAGTGTTTTTGAGATTTAAATCAACCAAGATTCTTTGCACAAAGGTTAAAAAGTAAATTTTTGGTCTCATCATACCAAGGAACCTTTATCCACATATTTACAGAAGAACTTGTACTTGGCCAAAGTGCATGTGGTAGCAATGGTGTCAGACAGGGTACCCACCCTCTCTACGTGGCCATCCAACCATGTAGCAAGCCAAGAGACAGCTTCCTGATAACAGATTCTTGTCTCAGCTTCAAGTGCTTACCTGCAGCTTTGGGGGGGGGGGGGTATAAAATAAATAAAATAGTATTCCTCCCCTACTTAACACATCAGGTCCAACACCACACTCAATACTTTCCTCCTTCTTGCCCAGTTACCACTGATGAAGTTGATAAACTCCTCTCCATGGCCCACCTCACCACCTGTCCCCTGGACCCTGTCCCCTCACAATTACTGCGACCACCTTCCCACTCTATCCTAAACTCCCTGCTCAAACATGCACTGGTTACCCCCATACTTGAAAAACCCTTACTAGACTCCACCTGTTTGAATAACTTAAGACCCATCTCCCTGCTCCCATTTGCCTCCAAGCTCATCGAATGCCTTGTCCATGACCGAATGAGTCGCTACCTCACAGACAACAACCTTCTCAACCCCCTACAGTCTGGCCTCCGTCCACAACATTCTACTGAAACTGCTCTACTAAAACTCACCAATGACCTACTATTTGCTAAAATCAATGGCCATTACTCCATACTCATACTCTTAGACCTGTCTGCTGCCTTCGACACAGTTGACCACCTGCTCCTACTCAGCAAACTACACTCCCTTGGCCTCTGTAATTCTGCTTTATCCTGGTTCTCCTCCTACCTATCTCGGCACACTTTCAGTGTCACTCACAACTCCATCTCCTTTACTCCTCTTCCTCTCTCTGTTGGGGTACCCCAAGGCTCTGTCCTTGGGCCCCTCCTATTCTCGCTCTATACCTCTTCCCTGGGCCATAACCTCCCATTGCTTCCAATACCACCTCTACGCCGATGACACCCAGATCTATCTCTCCACTCCTCAACTCACCCCCTCGATCTCCTCAAGGATCTCAAACTTACTTAATGACATCTCGGTATGGATGTCACACCACTTTCTTAAACTCAATCTTTCTAAAACTGAGCTTGTAATATTTCCTCCTCCCCGGTCTCCCCCCCATGACTTTACCATTAAGATCAACAGCACCACGATTGGTCCTTCCACACATGCCAGGGTGCTGGGTGTAATCCTTGACTCTGACCTCTCCTTCAGCTCTCACACCCAATCACTGGCTAAATCCTGCCGCTTTAACCTCCACAACATCTCCAGAATTCAACCCTTCCTGACTAATGACACCACAAAGCAACTTATTCACTCCTTGATTATTTCCCGCCTTGACTACTGCAACTCTCTCCTTAATGGCCTACCCCCCTCAGTCAAATATAAATGCTGCTGTTAGACTAATACACCTCACTAACCGATCCATGAATGCTGCTCCTCTCTGCCAATCCCTTCACTGGTTTCCCCTACCCCACCATATAAAATTCAAAATGCTAACCACAACATACAAGGCCATCCACAACATCGCCCCCAGCTACATCACCAACCTCATCTGCAGATATCGCCCAAATCGTCCCCTCCACTCATGCCAGGACCTCCTGCTCTCTAGCTCCCTTGTTACCTCCTCTCATGCTCGTCTTAAGGACTTCTCCAGAGCCTCTCCTATCCTCTGGAACTCCTTGCCCCAGTATGTCTGATCAGCCCCTACCCTGTCCACCTTTAGGAGATCCCTGAAAACTCACTTATTCAGGGAAGTCTATCCCACACCCACCTAACAACCCCATCAAATCATTCCCTGCATCTATTACCTTTTGTACCACCACTCCCTCCCTTTAGAAGGTAAGCTCTACGAGCAGGGCCCTCCTGTACCTTTTGTATTGAACTGTACTGTAATTGTGTTGTCCCCCTTATACATTGTAAAGTGCTGCGTAAACTGTTGGCGCTATATAGATCGTTAATAATAATAAACAATAATAGTATGAGTTGTTGAAGAGCAGAGTGAAGGGCTGCAGAGAATATACTAGGTGCATGACTGACAGAACACTTGATAAACGTAAGCTGGCAGGGAAAGAGTGTCAGCACAGATGGCTATATGGATACATGTGGAATGCCCAGAACTGAGATCAGAGGCTGCAATGATTTATGGGAGGAGAGCAGAGAGCAAAATTTAAAACAAGGAGGATGAAGTGGATGGGAAAAAACGGAAGGAGGATCAGTGCAAGAATTGTCAGATTTACTGCAGGATTGTAGCTGGGAGAGATGTGTACACAGAGGGAGGGGGAATAAAACAGGAGTAAAATGAGCCCAGAATAAATTAAAGAAACTTCTCACAGTGCGTCACTGGCTGTTGCAGTTCTCAGATTGGAAAAGCAGCACAGCTGCAACAGCCAGCTACACACAGTACAGATCAAAGTTGTGTTTGTAAAAGATTCTGATCTCGCCTGTGTGCAATGTAGGAAGGAGCAGCTTCTTTACATGTCCTGTGAAGAGGCTGAGTGCAGTCCGAGGACAGGAGGAGGAGCTTACCGATCCGGGAACAGCATCTATGGTGGATGGGGAGGGGATCCAGCCTCAACACCGCTTCAGTGTCGGTTAAGTGCAGGCAAGCTGAGTGAGGTGGGCAGGAAATTAGGTCGGTAACAACCAGCCATGCTACTTGCTGTGTAGCCAGCTGCAGCCAACGGCTGGCTTTGTCGATGGGTGCCCCAGGCCTCCCTCACGTGCCTTTGTAAATGCGGCTGCATGCCATATCTGGCACGTGTGCTGGGGGTTGCTGACCCCTGCTTTAGCAGATTTCTTAAATATATTTATATTATTTAGTCTGTAGCCAAATATACAGTATCTCACAAAATTGAGCACACCGCTCACATTTTTGTAAATAATTATACCTTTTCATGTGACAACACTGAAGAAATGACACTCTGCTACAATGTAAAGTAGTGAGTGTACAGCTTGTATAACAGTGTAAATTTGCTGTTCCCTCAAAATAACACAGCCATTAATATTTTAACAGCTGGAAACAAAAGTGAGCACATCCCTACGTGAAAATGTCCAAAATTGGGCCCAATTAGCCATTTTCACTCCCCGATGTCATGTGACTATTTAGTGTTACAAGGTCTCAGGTGTAAATGGGGAGCAGGTGTGTTAAATTTGGTGTTAGCGCTCTCACTCTCTAATACTGGTCACTGGAAGTTTCAGAGCACTTTCACACTGAAAGCGCCCAGGTATCGGTGGTAAATCTGCGCCATTTTTAGCACCGCTTTACCATCGTTTTAGCGGTGCTATTTGGCCGCTAGCGGGGCGGTTTTAACCCCCGCTAGTGGCCGAAGAAGGGTTAAAACCACCCACAAAACGCAGCAGCGGCGGTTTGCGGGCGCTGCCCATTGATTTCATGTATTCACCGCTCCTATAGCGCTGCAAAGAAGCTGCTTGCAGGACTTTCTGTGACGCCCTGCCAGTGCAGAATCCCAGTGTGAAAGCACTCGGGCTTTCACACTGGGTTTGCAGCTGAGGCTTTTTTCAGGCACTTTACAGGCGCTATTTTTAGCGCTAAAGCGCCTGAAAAAACGCCTCCAGTGTGAAAGGGGTCTAACATGGCACCTCATGGCAAAGAACTCTGAGGATCTGAAAAAAAGAATAGTTGCTCTATATTAAGATGGCCTAGGCTATAAGAAGATTGCCAAGACCCTGAAAAAGAGCTGCAGCACGGTGGCCAAGACCATACAGCGGTTTAATAGGACAAGTTCCACTCAGTACAGGCCTCACCTTGGTCGAGCAAAGAAGTTGCGTGCACGTCCTCAGCGTCATATCCAGAGGTGGTCTTTGGGAAATAGGCATACAAATGCTGCCAGCATTGCTATAAAGATTGAAGGGGTGGGGGTTCAGCCTGTCAGTGCTCAGACCATACGCCTCACAGTGCATCAAATTGATGTACATTGCCGTCGCCCCAGAAGGAAGCCTCTTCTAAAGATGATGCACAAGAAAACCCGCAAACAGTTTGCTGAAGACAAGCAGACTTAGGACATGGATTACTGGAACCATGTCCTGTGGTCTAAGGTGACCAAGATAAACTTATTTGGCTCAGATGGTGTCAAGGAGTACAAAGACAAGTGTGTCTTGCCTACAGTCAAGCATGGTGGTGGGAGTGTCATGGTCTGAAGCTGCATGATTGCTGCCGGCACTGGGGAGCTACAGTTCATTGAGGGAACCATGAACCAAAACAAAACTCCTGTCCTCTGTGAGGCAGCGTGGCGACGTCAGCACGTCCCTCTCAGAGGACGGGAGTTTTGTTTTGTATGCCAGCCGATTTTATTCTACTACACTGTAAGTTTTTTTCTCTATGCGCAATAAATTAGTTTGTACGTATTACACTATTTGCCATCCTTTTTTATACATAGGTAATGCGGAGCACAAGTCATGGATGGCACAATGGATTCCCGCTAACCCCATGTCTGGAAGCCGGTCCTGTGATTGTATCTATCTGCTAATAAAGAGCCTGCTGTCTGGTAAGCAGGTCTTATATATGGTTTACAGCACTTGGGCTCTTTCCTTCATTTGAATTATATGCTTCAACCTTTGTTGCATCTGCGCTTTCTGTCCGGGACGTATCCGGGAAGGTTTCCTAAAGGCCCAGGCTGGGTTTATAGCCACCTGTCATATTTGGCTTGCTATTTGGTAAGCATTCCATTCTACAGGAAGTGTGATACCTGGATATTAGCCATTGATCATCAATCATCACCATTTTTTCACCACTTATCTAATCAATATATTGGTGTTGGACATTTATTATAAAAGGACTATACTTTTTTTTTTACTAATATTTGATTGATTATTAACATATTTTCTAAGCGCAGCTTTTTTTGTCTATTTACTTTATATGTGTGGTTCACGTATAGCTGCAGCTTTACGTTTAGATTTCTAGCGCAGTTTTTTCTTTCCCATTAATGGCTGTGTGTTGAGTTATTTTGAGGGGAGAGCAAATTTACACTGTTATACAAGCTGTACACTCACTACTCTACATTGTAGCAATGTGTCATTTCTTCAGTGTTGTCACATAAGATATAATAAAATATTTTAAAAAAGGTGAGGGTGTATTCACTTGTGAAATACTGTATATATACACACAGTATCTCACAAGAGTGAGTACAACCCTCACATTTTTTTAATAATAAATCATAGCATAGCTATCACTACACTTCCGGTTCTCCAATACTGGACCTTCTGGTCTCAGTTCTAGCAGCTGCAAGAGTCACATGTAAAAGGTCTACGGCTGTGGATTGTTGAACTTAACCCATAGTAAGCCACAACATTTTACAAAAGTGGATGAATTCCTGGAGTTGGCTTTAATCGTTCTCTACTCTAACAAAAACTAAGCAAATGTGCAATTACATACCCTTCAGCCTGGGTTCACACTTGTGCGAACACAGACATCGCATGTGATTCACACCCGCACTGTGGTGCCGATCGCATGTGATGTCTGTGCAATGCGAGTATGACTGAACCCACATTGGATTTGCAGGAAAATAGTGCAAGGACTTTTTTTTCCCCTTACTGGAATCGGATCGCATGGGTGTTCTCACCCATTTGATCTGATTCCTGTGCGAGTTCACAGTTCGCACTGCGATCTGTGAACCGATCTGGGTGTTTGTGAACTGCCTGCGGGAGAGACGCGATGCGGGAACCGGTGCTGGAATCGTGCTGGTTCCCGCATCGCATATGTGTGAACCTAGGTTTAGGATCATAATTTCCCTAAACCAGTTGTCGACCCTGGGCATGCAACACTCATGTCAAACAAACTGAAGTACACAGGGCATGTGTACTATGTCCTGGCCATTCCCCCACCATTGCACTCGACAGCAATTCCCAGCTGTGTAAATGCTGTGTGAATACAGTAGCGGTTTTAACCGCGGTTGTAAAAAACAAAAAAAATCCCAAAAAAACACACACACACACACACACACACAAACACACCAGCAGCTGATACAGTATTTATAACAACTGTACAGAGGCAGATAGATTAACATTATTACTTTTGTATTCACGGTTTTATTCGTGTGCAGGTCAAATGTAGGAGTGTGGATCTGCAGATGATGCCAGTTAAACTTTTTAAACTCCTAACGGTGACCATGTTTAGGCCTCATGTAGCTTTGCAGTGAGTTTTTTAACTTTTTTGCAATAGCGTTTGAGGGCTTTTAACGTTTTCCCGCGTTAGCGTTTTTTTTTTTTCAATGGATCAAAAACATTTAAAAATGCCGGTGAGCGACGTTTTTGAGCGTTTATCAGCGTTATAGCGTTTTTACGGCTGAAAAACGTCTCTCAGAATCCACTAGTTTTGGGGTTTTTTTACTGCTCAAATTGCTGATAACAGCCTGTGTGTGCACAGACACATAGGATAACATGGAGAGTTTAATGACTGCAGAACAAAATATCTACAGCCAAAAACAGCTGCTGTAAAAACGTCAAAAAACCTCCAGTGTGCATGAGGCCTTAAGGTTACTAGAAAACCATCTTCGCTATTTTACAAAAACGCTTTTAATGGACCCATCGTAATATTTCCGAAAAAGACATTTGTTCAAAAAAAATAAAAAATACAGATATCTTGAAGCTCTGTCTAAGGCAGCAGTTATAAATATTGTCAACCCCTCCTTGTTACATTTGATGAATGGCTCTGTCACAGTCCAGATATCTGGAGAAGATATAGAATTCTGGAGCACCATCTAGTGGGTAAGAACAGATCTACAACCATGCTGATAAAAAAAAATATTAATATATATATATATATATATATATATATATATAACATAGCTGGGGAAAAAGAAAACACATACATATGCACTGATCAGGCATATCATTATGACCACCCACCTGATACACCAAAACAGCCTGTTCATCAACCTCCTTGGTTGTAATACAAAGAAAAATAGAAATAAATATGTACCTCTAGTAACTACATACAATCCAACACTAGAAGGGATACGAATGATAATCAAAGAGCTGCAACCCATCAACACAGGATGAAAGAAAAATTCCAACAACCTCCAATGCTGGCTATAAGGCATCCACCCAACCTCAGCTATAAAAAATAATCAGGACACTTCATTCTGATTTTGAAATCACAAATAATGGAATCAAGTCTTGCAACAAAAACGCTGCAAACTGTGCTGTTGTCACGCAAAAAAGAACCTTCTACAGATGTACCTCCGGTAATGTTTTGCACTTAATCCAATGCAAAAATGCAACCAAGGTTCCTAGGCTCAGTTCACACTGATGTGACACAGGATCCGACTTGTTAGAGCTCAAGTCGGATGACATGTGAAATTCAAGGTTTCCCTATATGAGCCATCTTTAACTGATACTACACAAGTCTGTCTGACTTTAGAAAAGGTTCCTGCACTACTTTGGTACCACTTCAATGCAACAGAGTGTAAAAAGTCACATCAAAAGTCGTATCAAAGTCGGACTCCAAAGTTGCACTGGAAGTCGCGCAACTTTGGAGTCGAGCTAGTGTGAACCGAGCCTTACGTTGGCGAAACAGGACAGAAAAAAAAAATGAATTCATACAGACAGACCGTTAAAGAACATAAGGAAGATAATTTATGCACACATATAGGACATCAGGTTTTACAATCAGACCACACTATCATGAATGAATTCATGATACATTCATGATATGAAGACATGAATGTTTTAGTTCTTAAAAAGGAAACTTCAAAAATACTCAGGAAAAGAACATTTTTGATAATCCTATTTGACACAAAGGATAATTGACTAAATGTGAACCTCAGTTTTATAAATTACTATTCAACTTTTTTTAAGCACTCTCACCTCTGTGACTCTTGCCCCTAGCCTATAGCCCACTCCTTTCCTCATCTCACTACTATCCTAGATTAATTACCATTGCTGTGTATGTTTTTCCCCTCAGATAGGGCCTTACTTTACAGTCTGCTAAAACTTTGTGTATTAGTACCGCTTGGACCTTGAAGAAAGGGGTACACTGAAAACTTGTCCTGAAAATTTGGATGTTAGTGCAAATAAAATTTAAAAAAATATGCAGGTTCAAGAGACCTCCTCTAACCTCTCTTGGGATCCTTCTGCCCTTACTATCTTGGGGATGTGGTTCTAACTTCTACTTTCTTGTTTTATAGTCAGATGCATGAACACTCAGGAGTCATTCAATGCAAATATAGAACTGTAAAATACTCTATATTGTACCTGTGCTGTCGTATTTGTTGAATATGGGAACGGTTGTTATATTTGTTGATTGCTTGGACATTTCCGATTATGCATTCTTTCAGGATAAAGGTTTTTCTACTATTCTCCAGGTGACTGTATCCCATCATATTTATGAAGCCAACTTCTTGTTCTTGCATACAGCCATTATCTTGCCTAACACTTGTTTCTCTATTTTATGTACCAATGCCTGCTACTACCAACATTGGTGCTTTGTGCCTGGATTATTGGAAATGCTTTTCTACACTCTGTATATTTTTTTGAACCCCTTGACGCCGGCATTACACATATATGCGTCCCCACTGCATGAGGATTCTTTCCGAGACCGGAGAAAAAGAAAGAAAGAAAGAAAGAAAGAAAGAAAGAAAGAAAGAAAGAAAGAAAGAAAGAAAGAAAGAAAGAAAGAAAGAAAGAAAGAAAGAAAGAAAGAAAGAAAGAAAAAGAAAGAAAAAGAAAGAAAGAAAGAAAGAAAGAAAGAAAAAGAAAGAAAAAGAAAGAAAGAAAGAAAGAAAGAAAGAAAGAAAGAAAAAGAAAGAAAAAGAAAGAAAGAAAGAAAGAAAGAAAAAGAAAGAAAGAAAAAGAAAGAAAGAAAGAAAAAGAAAGAAAGAAAGAAAGAAAGAAAAAGAAAGAAAGAAAGAAAGAAAGAAAAAGAAAGAAAGAAAGAAGAAAAAGAAAGAAAGAAAGAAGAAAAAGAAAGAAAGAAAGAAAGAAGAAAAAGAAAGAAAGAAAGAAAGAAAGAAAGAAAGAAAGAAAGAAAGAAAAAAAAGAAAGAAAGAAAAAAAGAAAGAAAAAAAAGAAAGAAAGAAAAAAAGAAAGAAAAAAAGAAAGAAAGAAAGAGAAAAGAAAAGAAAAAGAAAAAAAGAAAAACGAAAAAGAAAGAAAAGAACAGAAAGAAAGAAAAGAAAAGAAAGAAAGAAAAGAAAAGAAAAGAAGAAAGAAGCAAAATGCGCACTATTGTTTCTGGGCTCTACTACGGGTACAGGAAACAAATAACATGCACAAATGTGGTATCGCTGCAATCATCAGGAACAGGAGAATTTATTATGGGCTGTTCTTTGCTAGTAGGTTATAGTATTAACAAGAAATATACAGCTAAATTTAAAAAAAAATATAATATATACAATTTTACTATTTTTGGCCAGTTTTCCTTTGGAAAAAAGAAAAAAAAAACAGGAGGTATCCATAACCATTTACCACCAAATGAAGGCCCAATTTGTCCTGAAAAAACTGGATGCACAAAGTTGCAAAATTGTCAAAGTTGCAAACATACCACATGTCAAAGTTGCAAAATTGAGCTTAGACATTAAGATTTGTTTTACCCTTAGGCGTGAAGGGGTCAACTAAAGAATGCAAAAAAAAAAAAAAAAAGCAGCAAATAAATCCGATTGGTTGCTATAGGTTACACCTCCTTACCAAATTACAGGCTGTTCTCTGCCGAGACCTAGCCAAACCACTTTGATAACAGTTTGATTTTCTAGGTTACATTGTTATCCACTCCCTGATGAGGTTTCCTGCTAAATAACAAATATGCAATTCCAGCATTATGCTGAATCTCTGCGTATTTTCTAAAATGTGATGAAGATTATTGTAAGAAGTTTTTTTTTCCCCAGGCATTTAAAATGATGCAAGGAACCCTGGGAACATGTATTTGTACGAACTTTAAAATACAGCACTCTTCAAATATCTAGCTATGTTCATGCTGCTTTTCCAGTGAATCTTGTCAGATGTTTGAATCCTGCTGTGCACAGCAAAAAAAGCCGACGGGCCATTTTCTTAGCAAAGCAAAAGCAAAGACAAGAACAGAGCTGTGCCGTTTTACATACAGTCTCTGAAGCAGGCTAGTCCTAGGACACCAAAAAGATATGCCTAAAGGTTCGAGCAGGATCTCAAAGTAAAAGTGCCTGTATATAAGAATACTTTACTGAAGGCATCTGCAAAAGCATGGATTAAATAGTATGTCAGCCATTTAAGACTCCAAACTACAATAAAATGATGCCTGTAAACCTCACATTCAGATAAAAAATAAAAATTGCATGGATGTTCTCATTTTATAGCAGAAAAAAAGATTGTCTTCCAGTATAGAGATCTTTACTTTTAGTCACTGTGCCCAGAAAACACACTGAACAAAAAGGAGCACAAGTAGCTAAAAATGTTCAGCTGTACGAATACTGCCCTCTAGTGGAACAATCACCTAATTTTAGAAGACATAGATAACTAAAATTGAACTTGACCACTGGGCACCTAAACCCCCTTCCTAACCAGACCAATTTTCAGCTTTCGGAGCTCTCACATTTTAAATGACAATTACTCAGTCATGCAACACTGTACCCATATGAAATTTTTGTCCTTTTTTCACACAAATAGAGCCTTCTTTTGGTGGTATTTAATCACCGCTGGGTTTATTATTTTTTGCGCTATAAATCAAAAAAGACTGAAAATTCTATAAAAAAAAAAAAAAAAAAATCTTTGTTTCTGTTAAAATTTATTGCAGAGTATTGGCAGAGTATTGCAGGGTATTGCTTAGTATTGGCAGAGTATTGCACATTATTGCAGAGTACTGCACGGTATGGGCACAGAGCAGGCCTGTGGGCACTACAGATCCAGCCCACAGCGCTGCTAAAAACGATCCCTCCCTCTCTCCCCTTGCACTTTACAGATCAGTACAGAGAGGGGAGGGAGGAACCGGCATCATGACATGAGGCCGTTTTGCTTACAAGTGATCGCTCCGTCATTTGACAGAGCAATCACGTGGTAAACGGCCGCTACAAGCGGCCATTTGCCGCGATCCGTGATGCGCCGGGTCTTCCGGACCCGCGGTCACGGATGTTTGCGGAGGCATGCCCCAGGGGGCGAGCAAGAGCAACATTCTGGGAGGACGTCCATGGACACCCTCCCAGAATAAGCCGACTGCGCTGTAGCTGTCTTTCGGCTATGGCCCGGTCGGCAAGTAGTTAAAAAACAAAATGTTTGATTACTTTTTTTTAGAAGAGCCAAATTATGTTAACCACTATCAACATTTGTTTAAACTGGGGTCAATGTTGATAGTGCTTTATTATTTTTTGGTTTATTATTAAAGTCCACTTGGGATACATTTTGTTTAAAACGGCCCTTTATAAAAAATAAAAAGCATAAAAACCAGCATTCACCACACCCTCAGGACCCCTAATTTCTTACTAACCGCCTGCAGGGAGTAGCGCATCTCATAATGCAATACAGGTGACACAGGAAAGTCAATGCCATGCGCGACAAAATTGGCCTAGGAGACAGCACAGGGTTCCCTGTGCTCTGTAGGTACTGTATAGTATCTAACAACTTTAAGATCAGTTCATGACATTTTTTCTAAAAGCCGGTACAATTTAAATGCTAGGGGTCATCTGTTGCCTACGGACCCTTTAACCCTAAATTAGGAGTCACTTGTGCATGCACAGATGTTGCCAGGGCCTCATAGAGCCCCCTCTAGGAAGGATACATCACCAAGGCTTTACAGAAAGATCTCATCAGTACACTGCAAGATCTTGAGGTAAAAGGGTTCTCCCCCAAAAAGATGACTACATGTACCATCACCTAAACTCTGAGCACCGTTTAGGAGAGATTTACTGTACTGTATATGCATCCAATGACATCATTGGCACATGCACTCTGAAGGAACGGTGTGCATGCGCTGGAGTGACGTCATGCGGCTCCGGCCAGTCACAAAGCGGGAGTCCATGGACCCGGAAGGAAGACGGGTGAAGATGGATGTGGCCCCCAGCAGTGACGAGGGCTTCATTTGCATGCAAGTTTCACATAATGTGCTAGTATGAAATGCATACTAGCACATTATGCCTTTACTTCCAGGAAATAAAAAAAGCATATACTTACTCTTCAATGTCTCCTACTACTGTTTACGGGGCATCATAGGGTTGGAGGATTATAACTCTGAGAAGTAAAAAAGGTAGAGAGAATCCTCTGCCCTTTCTAAACATGGCCACTAGGAAAAGAGTGCTGCAGAAACGAAACAAAAAAAAAAAAAAATAGCAAAACAAAACAAATAGGAAAAAATAAAACCTGTATTAAAATAGTAATCATCTTTCCACAACATTTTTAAGCCTGCATTCACACATGTGCAGCCGTGAGGTGTCTTTGCAAGCTAAGATGATTCAGGTATTGGTTTACTGGCCTGGGGAGGGGTAGGAGAGTAGTTCTACAGGAAGAGGGGGGTTCTTTGAGCATGAAAACAAGTGTATAGCAACTATAACAGGAAATCCCATTAACCACTTCCCGATCGCCTGCCGTACACATATTCTAAGGCAAGGCGGCTCTATTACGCAATTCCGATTTTGCCAATAGCCACTAAAGGCACACATGCGCCGCCGGAGCCGCGATCGCGCACTGATTGGCCACAGGGGAGCCCCCCAGCCACCCTCAATCGCTCCCCGCAGAGACAGAACGGCTGTCTGCCAATGTAAACGAGCAGACCACTGTGCTGTCAGGCATGGACACTCTGATCTAGTGTTCCTGCAAATCAGGAACGGGGATCAGAGTGTCCATGCAGTGAGCTCATCCCCCCCCCCCCCAGTTAGAAACACACTGAGGGAACACAGTTAACCCTTTGATTGCCCCTGACGTTAACCCCTTCCCTGCCAATGTCAATGCATATTTTTAGCACTGATCACAGTAATAATGTCACTGGTTCCCAAAAAAGTGTCAGTTAGATGTTCGATCTGTCCGCCGCAATGTCGCTGTCCCGCTAAAAATCACTAACCACCGTCCTTACAAGTAAAAAATAAAATTTAAAAAAATGCCATAAATATATCCCCTATTTTGTAAACGCTACAACTTTTGCGCAAACCAATCAATATATGCTTATTGGGATTTTTTTTTTTACCAAAAATATGTAGCAGAATACACATCGACCTAAATGGAGGAAAAAATTCGATTTTTTCATTTTTTTTTTTTTTTTTTTTTTTTTATTGGATATGTTTTATAGCAGAAAGAAAAAGAAAAAGAAAGGATTTTTATGTCATACTTGCCTGTAAAATCCTCTACCTGCTGGGTTATACTTCATCATCAGGTGAATGGACACTGGTAGACCAAAGGTCTTCAGACAGGAAGTGATCCCCTATATAACAGGAAGTATTTTAGTTTTGCAGCAAGCACTAAATCCTCAAAAAAGAGGGGAGGGACCTCTGTGTCCCATGATGTACTCAAAGAAAAGAATTTTACAGGTAAGTATGATGTAAAAATCCTATTTTCTTTTTCATACATCATGGGACACAGAGTCAGGCTAATATTCATTACCTGCTGGGACGTCCCAGAGCAAAATCCTTGAGGGGAGGGAGATACTCTGCCGAACAATAGCCATCAGACCTTATACGGCAGCCCGCAGTACACTTCGGCCGAAAGCTGAATCCTCAGCTGCTCGAACGTCCAGTTGATAACATTTTATGAACGTATGCACTGAAGACCAGGTAGCAGCCTTACAAATCTGAGCCACAGATGCCTGATAGCGAAAGCCCAGGAGGTTCCTACACCCCTGGTAGAATGAGCTCTCACCCTAAAAAGGGAGGAGCTTTATGTTTCAGACCCAACTGGCAGTAGAAGCTGCCTGCCCCTTCTTGGGTCCTTTTGGTAAAACAAAAAAAAAAAACATGAGTCTGATTCTCGGATCTCCACAGATCTAGACAAATGAACCTTGACTGCCTGGACCACGTCCAAAGAATGCAGTTGTCTCTCTTCCGTCAAACAAGGCAGAGAGAAAAAAGAAGGCAAAGAGAAAAAAGGCGGCAAAATAAGGTCCTGATTTAAATGAAAGATCGACACCATTTTTGGCAACAGGGATGGAACAGGTCGTAACACGACTCTGTCATGGTGAATGATCAAGTACAGTTCCCTGCATGAAAGGGCCGCTAACTCCGACACCCTTCTAGCCGAGGTGATGGCCATCAGGAAGGCTAGCTTGCGTGACAGCAAGTCTAATGGAATTTCCTTAATAGGTTCAAATGGTTCAAATGGTTGTTCCTGTAAACACAGACAGCACCAAGTTCAAGTCTCAAGGACACATAGGTGACCTAATGGGGGGAAGCAAGCGAGTTGCCCCTGGCATAAAGGTTCGGCTCAGTGAATGGGAGGCTAAAGGCCTTTGGAAGAATACCGATAGGGCCGAAACCTGACCTCTGATTGTACTTGCCGCAAACAAAGAGTACTTGGGTGTAATTAAAACACCTCAAAGGGGAGACATTTTAACCACTTGCTTACAGGGCACTTAAACCCCCCTCCTATCCAGACCAATTTTCAGCTTTTAGCGCTAACGCACTTTGAATGACAATTGCGTGGTCATACAACACTGTACCCAGATGAAATTTTTATCATTTTTTCAGCACAAATAGAGCTTTTTTTTTGGTGGTATTTGATCACCCCTGCGGTTTTTACTTTTTGTTAAAAAAATGTAAAAAACTGAATTTAAAAAAAAAAATTATTTTTTTATATTTTGTTATATAAAATTTAAAAAACGGGTAATTTTTCTCCTTCATTGATGTACGCTGATGAGGCAGCAGTGATGGGCACTGATAGGTGGCAGTGATGGGCACTGGTGGGTGGCAGTGATGGGCACTGATGGGTGGCAGTGATGGGCAGCACTGGCAGGTGGCACTGATTGGCACTACAGGTGGGCATTGATAGGTGGCACTTGTGGGCATTGATAGGTGGCACTTGTTGGCACTGTTAGGTGGCACTTGTGGGCACTGTTAGGTGGCACTGATGAGGCAGATGTGCCTCTTCCACTTCGGGACCGATGTCCCTGACATGTGAGCCGGTGATCGGCTTTTTTTTCTACTCGCGCTGTCACCGTGAGTAAAAAAACAAAAAACGATTACCGATCTTTTGTTTACATCATGTGATCAGCTGTCATTGGCTGACAGCTGACCACATGGTAAGGGGCCGGGGCCGGCCCCTTACTCGGATCGATGATCAGCCGAGTCTCAGTGACTCGTGATCACAGCGCGCCCTGCAGGGCGTGCGCAGGGAGTGTGCACAGGGGAGGCTGTCATATGACGGCCTCCCGGGAATGCAGGTCCGCGCTGTGGCCGTCATTCGGCCATAGCGCGGATGTCTAGTGGTTAATGGAGCTCACCAAGCCCCTATGAAATGGACCACTGCGTCTGTTCAGAGCCTGCTCTGTGTCCCACAGCTGCCTTCTGGAAGCACCACATGCTTGGCATACACAGCTTAAATAAGCTGGCTGTGCACCGGAACGTTCTACGCATGCGCACGCATATGCGTGGTCCCAGCGAGTGGGCGTGGCTGTATTCACGACGACGCAAATCTTCGTGCACCCAGATAAAGGCTACGGTGCATGTGCGGCAAATCCGCATGCGCCATGGCCGCCAAACAAACTGCTGAGCCCAGCGGCGCTCTTGCAAACACACGTGAGCCATGGTGAACCAAGGGGGTTTCACTTACCCGCCCTGGCGCAGGGCCACTTAAAAACGAAGGGCCCAATCTTCACCCTTCACAGCACGTTCCTGTCACTTGGACCTTCAAGGACTGGGTACCCTTTCATGTTTAGGGTCCACTCCCTTGGACCTGTACAGCACCTTGCAGTATAACTTTTTTTTTTAAAACAAACGAACCTTTACAATCACTTAGAATTGTTGAAAAAAAAAAAAAAACTCAAGTAAAAAACAAACACTCATTCTTTAACAAATAAAATTATAAAAAAAATTAAATTAGATTACAGTAAGAAATCATGTCAATTGTGTTATCATATCAAAATCTGCAGTTGAATTGAGTAACTACGTTTTCTAAACACCAATTAACGTCTCTCCATGCATAACTTAAATGGTTTTTCTGCTTGTATGGATTTCTGTGGGTTTTCTGAGGCCAGCGCTGTCGTATGCACAAGACATCCATTACCCAACATTGATTATCTTCTGTTGCTACTGTCACGCAAAGATGGCGATGAGCAGATAAGAGCATTGCAAGAAGGTCCAGGAGCAGCAACTCTGGTATATAGATATAAATATCTGCTGTCTGCAGTTATCCACAGACAGGTATATACACACACACACACACACACACACACACACACACACACACACACACACAGGCAAGCAACTCAGATTTTTGCTTGAGATGTGTGATGCCTACAGATACCAAGGATGACATATTCAGTACAAAAACAATCTCAAGAAGACTCTCCTAAACTAATATCCTGGCACATGTTCTTATAGCAGAGCGTATATCAATATATACGATTTCTACCATCTGCTAACTCCAATATGCCAAGTCATTAGGCATGAGACATAGTGCCATAAACTCCTATGAAGCACAAAATAAAAAAAGCCTTTTAACCAAGTCATTAACGATCTGCAACATGGGTGTGAAAAAAGAAGTCATTACCAGTAACATGGTCCTTCACTCCCCAATTACCAAGTCACAGTCTAATGCCACTGCATGTTTAGTTCAATGCCAATTAAAAAGCTGGCTAACTTAATTTTGTCCATTACATAACTCAAAGATTAAATCCAACATGCACATATAAAACTATTCCAAGAGCTTATGGTATTAACCAAATCTGTGATTACACTCCAAATTCCAGAAGGAATTAAGAAACAGGACTGCAAGAAACAAAGGCCTATATTATTAATTACCCTGCTGTGAACTGTTTATATTCAAAAACTGAGCTTTATGTGAGAGAACTGGAGTGTATTACAGTGTTTCTTTAGGTTTATCTGAGGTATGTACCCCTTTATCAAAGCCAATGTATACCATCAAGTACTCCCTAAGTGTGTAAACCTTTTTATTTCAAACACACCATTATGGCTTTAATTAACCTTTTTTTTTAAATTATTTTATATGTGGTTTATCATTTACTAAAATGCTAAATAATTATGATTAAATCTCCTGTAAAAGTATAAGAACCCCTTTAAAAAAAGTGGATCTTGCAGTAAAAAAAAAGCAAGGTCTGTTTAAAGTAAAACTATGGCCTAGTATAGCAGTATGGCCTGAAGCATGTAAAGTGGTTTTAAAGTCAAAACATTCTTTACCTTAATGCATTCACTGCATTAAACCACTTGCTGAGCGCCTTCCCTATATATACTGCAGCAAGGCGGCTCGGCTTCGCAAACCGACCTACCTGTACGTCGGTCTGTGCATGTGGTACTGCGGGCATGTGCCGCGGAAGCTCGCCCGCAGGGTCGGCGGACTTGTCTGTCGGCCACTCGTGATCGCAGTGAATGGAGGCAGAACGGGGATCTGCCAATGTAAACAAGGCGGTTCCCCATTCTGACGGGAGGAAAGAGAGATCAGCTGTTCCTAGTGATCAGGAACAGCGATCTCTCTCTACTCCCAATAAGTCTGCCCCCCTGACAGTCAGAAATACCTCCCTAGGGAACACTTAACCCCTTGATCGCCCCCTAGTGTCAACCCCTTCCCTGCCAGTGCCATTTTTTTAGCACTGATCACTGTATTGGTGTCACTGGTCACCAAATAAAGTGTCACTTAGGGTCAGATTTGTCCGCCGCAATGTCGCCATCCGGCTTAAAAAAAAAAAATATATAAGTACATCTGCACTTATAGGTTTCTCCTAGTCCCCCTGCAGTCCACCCAATGCAGTTTCTTATTATTGTGTGGCAATGATGCTGCACTGCTCCCGTGTTCCCAGCAGTTTTGCCATTCTCATGTAGGCTGTGTTTGCTTACACTACAGTGGGAAAAAAGAATAATGCCAAGGAGGTGTCATTTAGCATTAGAACTGCTGATTCCCAATATCCTGAAAGGTAAAAACATTATTAAAATATTCTTGCCTTACCCCTGACGCCTAGGCAAGGGTGACATATCAGCAAGATTCTGGGGAATGCAGAGTATCTCAAAACTTGTGCTGGAGAGTCTCCCTGCGAGATTTTGTATGCTCATCATTCTCCGGGATCTCATAGGAAGCAGTGCACTGTCAGCCTCTGCAGTAAACTAGGGATAAGGTAAGCAGAGTTAGCGGACCTTTCATTTTACTGCAAGAGGAAGCAGTAAGTCTCTAAACAGGTTGCCTTACTGTATTGCCCACAGGAATAAAGCATCATAACTATGCAAACCCTGCAGGATAGTGTACTAATACATACAGGTACTGTAGTAATCAACATATGGCACTGTTCAATTTATCCAATATGTTACCAGCACCAATCCTTCTCAAGTGCTATTTTATTGCTTTACCGATCCATGGCAAAAGGTTCAATATTGAAAACCAAACCAGTTTTATTATCACTTCATAAGTGACAAAAATATTGCGTGAGCAGCACAGTCATAAGACATATGGAAAACAAGCTCAAAAGTTGCAAACTGTGCTCTTTCATGCCATATCTTTGGATAGAACCTTGGAATTTAAAGGTGTCAATGAAATCCATTTTGCTTAATACAGGTTTACTATATGGAATGTAAAGCCAAAAACAATTTTTTCACATACATAGGAGTGGGGGAAAAAAAAAACTAGAACTTTTGTGGGTTTTTACTAGTATCCAAGGCTCTGTAAAGAGATTTACCATCACTTCCTGTCCTGCTGACAACAGTTGCATCAGAGAGAAAGTGAGGAGAAAATCTGCCACGGAGACGCAGAAAAAATAAAATAAGAACCTGGCTGGCATTAAAGCCCTTCCCCATTTTTCTAAAGAAACACATTTTATTTTTGTTTGTGTATTTGTTAGATTTACCCCTCAATTCCGGCCTGGTAAAATGTCAGCAGGACAGGAAGTGAGGGAAATTCTAACCAAGCCCCAAATGGCAGTAAAAACCTGGTAACCCTTTCCCACTCTTTCCAAAACTAAGAAGAAAAAAGTTTTGAATGGACATACACTCTGCTTTATCAATTTTAGGGCTTGTGTAAACAACTATTTATTTGCAGTACATCTACTTATCACGCAATACAAGTCAATAGAAAAGTAGCTTAGAAAGTGGTCAGTAGCAAGTCAGAAGGAGATATAACATTTTGTTTTAGGAGGAACTCACATGTATCTTAAAAGTACAAAGTGAGTTAAATTCACCAGCAATCATGATGCATTTACTCATTTACAAAAGACCCTAAAGGACACCACTATACGAACAGTAAACAGTTAGTAGTTCATCAAATTAAAGATCAAATGGCTGCCATGGTCTTGAAGAACAATTCTCTCATACAAGTTAAAAAAAGGGCAGCCACAGCCAAAATAATATTTTCAGACAGTAACAGTTTAGTTGTTGAAAAACAAAATTTGGGGAACAAAAACACACCACAACTAAAACTAAAATCAGATCTGGGAGTGAATTGTTACACGGGGTTAGGGTTAAAAAAAAAAAAAAAAAAATCTGAAATTAAAAGTGGTTACTATTAAAATGAGGAGGGAAGGTTATTATCCTCATGCAAAGTGGGTGTTAATAGTACATACCCAGAAAGCATCTCTTGGGATGAGTTTTGAATTCTTCATCCTTACTATCTGAGGCTATAAAAATTAAACAATAGAAGGAAAGAAAGAAGAAAACAGAGCATTGATACAGAGTTTAAAAATCGCTTTTTTATGACTTCAAACTGTTCCAGTTTCATCTAACGCCAAGTCACGAGCTAAGAGTTACGCACCTGCAGCCTAACGACTCTGATCCATTATACAACACCCCACCCAGAAATGCATTTATTACAGCAATTATCACAGTCTGAAGGTGACCTTCGGGGCTCGCTGGGTTAATGTAATCATGTTACTGTATTTCATTACACTTGTTCATCATCAGTTTAACAGTAAAATGCTCAGAGTTTGTACATCACTAAATAATAACACAAATCATTTTTCTTAATTTAAAGTGAGAATGTATTTAACAGCAGCAACATTTGCCAAAAAAAAAAAAAAATATGATATAGGTGGTAGTCGTATAAACAGTGAAATATCAACGTTTAAACAAATACATTTTAAATACGTTGAGCAAACTAACTTTACGGTCATTGATGGTACAATAGTGTCCATAGGTTTAAACATTTTCCAAAGACAATGTTAAATATATCATAATGGCTTAACTTAGATGAAATTTATGAAAGAAAATAAAAAAGGGGGCCACTAGTTAACAGAAAAAAAAAAAAAAAATACAGTTGGCAACCTAAAAACGTTGAAGAATTAATTTTCTCACTAAAGCAATATGTGGTATTGAAAGGCTTGGAGCGCCACTCTAAGCACCGAGATCCCCACTCTGGTGATCCACAATTAGTGCAGGTGATGGCACCCGTAATACTCATCTAAAAGTCACATGTGTAGGTAATATGAATATGAAGGTGCCACACTCCGAGTAGCTCGATCGATGGCAAGAGTGAAGAGCGGCCTCAATCTTGGCTCCTCCCAGGCCACTGACGCATTTCGTCCTTGCCTTAGGGATTAGTCTGTCTTAATATGACTAAGCCCCGAAGGCAGGCTGAAATGTGTCAGAGGCGTGGCCAGGGGGGATCTGAGGCCGTTCTTCACCCTTAACATAGTCCTCTCCATATTACCTACACAAAAGAAGCATTTTACCTCACATTACCACAACACGTTAACACTTGAACTGTTGTACCATTCAGTTTGAACGGCACCCCAATGTAACATTACAGCAGCAAGAACACTCCCACATCACAGCATACCACAATGCATACCCATGATTGTGGTGTACTGAATTTAAATAAAAGAGGGTCGTGTATCCTTTTTTCTTTTTAAAGTTGTGCTGCCAACCCATTTAAAATGAATAGGCTGAATTAATACAGCACCTTAAAAAAAATAAATAAATAAATAAATAAATAAATAAATAAAAGGTCCACTTCCTTGGCTACATTTTTTAAGAGCGACAATCAAAAGACAAAGGAGTGACTGAGAATAAGAACAAATAAATTCATAGGAACCCCCCAACAAGCGCAGAGTAAATGAATGGAACCATAGTAAATAACAGAGTAAAAAGGACCTAACTAAGCTTCTGGAATGTGAAGTACAGGTAAAAATAGTTAGGCAAAACCACAGATAACATATTAAAAGTGCATGTTACCCTAAATATTTTTTCTTCTACGTGTGTGTTCACATACTGTATGTATTTTATAAATCATAGTCTATCATTTTCATGTACTTCTTACATTTGAATTACCTAGTTGATCCTGCCAGTCACCTTTCTTCCTTCTTCTAAACTGACCACACAAAGCAAAGAAGCTAATCTGAGTTGGCGTGGTCAGTTTTCACCCTTTGGCTGGTCAGAGGTGCAGAAACACAGCATGCCTGTATTTGGTAGTTTGTTCAGCCACTAAACCCCCTGGCAAATCACAGCCGGCCTTTGGCACACACCTCCTCCCAATCACAGCCAACCTGTGCTTTCAAGCACAGCCTGCATCTTACCTCAGGCTAAATAGACTATGGAACACAGGTAGGCTGTGTGTCTGCACAGTATCCAGTAAACCCAACCCCCCCCCCCCCACACACACACACACTATCAGGAAGAAGGAATGCATGGTCACATGACAGCAGAACTTCGTAACCTTTTTAAAAAAAAAAAGGCAAGAACGGTCATTTCTGAAAATTAAAAAATGCAGTTATGATACCTACACAGTTCTACAGTGGATATAAAAAAGTCAACACACCCGTGTTAAAATGTCAGGCTTCTGTGATGTAATAATAATAAAAAAAAAAAAAAAAAAAGTATACATTTCAGAACGTTTTCTACCTTTAATGTGACCTATAAACTATACAACTCAGTTGTTGAGCAACAAACTGAAATCTTGGGGGGGGGGGGGGGTAGTAAAAATAAAAAAAATAAAATATGGTTGCAGAAGTGTGCACACCCTTAAACTAATACTTTGTTGAAGCACCTTTTGATTTTATTACAGCACTCTTTTGGGTATGAGTCTATCAGCATGGCACATCTTGACTTGGTAATATTTGTCCACTCTTCTTTGCAAAAACACTCCAAATCTGTCAGATTGTGAGGGCGTCTTCTGTGCACAGCCCTCTTCAGATCACCCCACAGATTTTCAATAGGATTCAGTTCTGGGCTCTGGCTGGGCCATTCCAAAACTAATCTTCTTCTGGTGAAGACATTCCTTTGTTGATTTGGATGTATGCTTTGGTTCGTTGTCATGCTAAAAGATGAAGTTTCTCTGTTCAGCTTTCTAGCAGAAGCCTGAAGGTTTTGTGCCAATATTGACTGGTATTTGGAACTGTTCATAATTCCCTCTACCTTGACGAAGGCCCCTGTTCCAGCTGAAGAAAAACAGCCCCAAAGTAGGATGCTGCCACCACCATGCTTCACGGTGGGTATGGTGTTCTTTTGGTGATGTGCAGTGTTGTTTTTGCGCCAAACATATTTTTTGGAATTATGGCCAAAAAGTTCAACCTTGGTTTCATCAGACCATAACACATTTTCCCACTCGCTTTTGTGAGACTTCAGATGTGTTTTTTGCAAAATTTAGCAGGGATTGGATGTTTTTCTACGAAAGAAAAGGCTTCCATGTTGCCCCTCTACCCCATAGCCCAGACATATGAAGAATACGGGAGATTGTTGTCACATGTACCACACCGCCAGTACTTGCCAGATATTCCTGCAGCTCCTAAAAAAAGGTCAGGAAAGACCTACTAAAAAACAGCTGAACTTTATTTGGGGTTAATCAGAGGCAGGTGTGTGCTGACTCCTATTAAACATGAGTTTGAATGTGATTGCTTAATTCTGAACACAGCTACAGCCCCAGTTATAAGAGGGTGTGCACACTTCTGCAACCACATTAATTTTAGTTTTATCTCCCCCCCTAAAAGATATCAGTTAATTTTTTTAATTGAGTTGCATAGTTTATAGGTCACATTAATACATCTTGATCTCATTTTTTACATCACAGAAACCTGGCATTTTAAAAAGGGGTGTCTAGACTTATTTCCATTGTAACTGTACTAGCAGATTTAAATACACTAAAAAAATTGAAGCCAAACATCAGTGCACACTTCATGATTAGTTACAGCAATCAATCTTTTTTCCTTTTAGGATAAAGGTTTCACATGAATATATAAAAGCTGATCATTTTAAATCACCACTGCCAGTATCAAGTGTTTTTTCTCATACATGGAAACAGACAGACAGACATTCTGCTGAACAGCTTGTGCTTTTGAAAAACAACACTCTTACTGGCTGGATCACAAAATGAAATAGAAGAAAGAAAGCCTCAAAAAGGAAATGAATACAGCCATCACATCTAAGAAATGGTAAGCTGCAATATATAAAATGTTTGCTTTTGCGGTTAATACCGCTTTAATGCTTATGGCCAACTTTACATTTCATAGAACAGTAACATGCAAAGCTGAATAGCACATAGCAAACAATCAATGATTTTATTTTTTTTTTGTTCTAATTGATATGCACTGGTAAAAGGCAGATATGGTATAGCTGTGCACAGGAGAAAGGAGCTGGACACGGGGGGTGCACCCGTTCCCATTTTTGAGACTTTGAAAATCAGCAACTTTGAAAAGGGTACCTGCAATGCTTTTTTTTGTACCTGCAATGCTTTGATGTGACTTTGATCCAGAGAGCGTAAAGTTGGATCAAAGCTGCACTCAAAATTGCACTCTAAATCATGCAACTTTGTGGTTGCAATACTGGAAACGTAGACTAAGATTCCACTAGTATAAATTCTCATGTGACTTTGGACACATGACAAGTCACAGCCCATTAATTTCAATGGCACCGTTTCCATCTATGCAACTTTAAAAATCAGCGACTTTGAAAAGGTACCTGCAATGCTTTGATGCGACTTTGAGCCAGAGAGTGTAAAGTTGGATCAAAGTCACACTCCAAACTCGCACTGTAGCCTTAGGCTATGTTTCCACTAGTGCAACTCCAAAGCTGTGTGATTTAAAGTGCAACTTTGAGTGCAGCTTTGATCCAACTTTACACTCTAGATCAAAGTTGCATCAAAGTAGTGCAGGCACCTTTTCAAAGGTCGCATAGATGGGAACGTTTGCCATTGATATCAACGGGCTGTGACTTGTCATGCGACTTTAAACTCGTATATAGCCAACTTACTCACACATAGCTCCCTCGGCTGGGTGTGTGCCACACCATGCCATCAGTGCCATGCAGAAACAACCACATGGCTGCACACTGTTGAAAATCTGCAGCATGTTGCATTGTAATGAATATTACAGATTGTAACAAAAGAACGTACTTGCAAATTACATAATCCATAATTACATAATCTAATTTAAAATGAATTGGGCCCATCAAGCCTCCAAAAGCCATACTGTACATAATAGTTGAGCAAATTACAGACAACTAAACAGCCCCCAGAAAAGCCCCCCCCCCCATTTTGTTCATAAATGTATTTAATTCAGATACTGTACAGGAACACCATCAAAGCTTTTCTGGGGGGCCAAGTACACCCCTCACATTTTTATAAATAAATTATATATTTTCATGTGACAACACAGAAGAAATGACACTTTGCTACAATGTAAAGTAGTGAGTATACAGCTTGTATAACAGTGTAAATTTGCTGTCCCCTCAAAATAACTCAACACACAGCCATTAATCTCTAAACTGCTGGCAACAAAAGTAAGTACATCCCTAAGTGAAAATGTCCAAATTGGGCCCAAAGTGTCAATATTTTGCGTGGCCACCATTATTTTCCAGCACTGCCTTAACCCTCTTGGGCATGGAGTTCACCAGAGCTTCTTCAGCGTCCTCTTCCACTCCTCCATGACAACATCACGGAGCTGGTGGATGTTAGAGATCTTGCGCTCCTTCACCTTCCGTTTGAGGATGTCCCACAGATGCTCAAAGGGGTTTAGGTCTGGAGACATGCTTGGCCAGTCCATCACCTTTACCCTCAGCCCTGTACCTGTAGCCCCAGACCATGACACTCCCACCACCATGCTTGACTGTAGACAAGACACACTTGTCTTTGTACTACTCACCTGGTTGCTGCCACACACGCTTGACACCATCTGAACCAAATAAGTTTATCTTGGTCTCATCAGACCACAGGACATGGTTCTGGTAATTCAGGTCCTTGGTCTGCTTGCCTTCAGCAAACTGTTTGTGGGCTTTCTTCTGCAACAAAGAAGCTTCCTTCTGGAACGACAGCCATGCAGACCAATTTGATGCAGTGTGCGGCGTATGGCCTGAGCACTGACAGGCTGAGCCCCCACTTCAAACTCTGCAGCAATGCTGGCAGCACTCATATGTCTATTTTCCAAAGACAACCTCTGGATATGACACTGAGCACGTGCACTACACTTCTTTGGTCGACCATGGCGAGGCCTGTTCTTAATGGAGCCTGTCCTGTAAAACTGCAGTATAGTCTTGGCCAACGTGCTGCAGCTCCATTTCAGGGTCTTGCCAATCTTCTTATTGCCTAGGCCATCTTTATGTAGAGCAACAAATTCTTTTTTTCAGATCCTCATTGTCTTTGCCATGAGGTGCCATGTTGCACTTCCAGTGACCAGTATGAGAGAGAGCGATGACACCAAATTTAACACACTTGCTCTCCATTCACATCCGAGACCTTGTAACGCTAATGAGTCACATGACACCGGGGAGGGAAAATGGCCAATTGGGCCCAATTTGGACATATTCACTTAGGGGTGTACTCACTTTTGTTGCCAGCGGTTTAGACATTAATGGCTGGGTGTTGAGTTATTTTGAGGGGACAGCAAATTTAAACTGTTATACAAGCTGTATCATCACTATTTTACATTGTAGCAAAGTGTCATTTCTTCAGTGTATTAACATGAAAAAGATAATAAAGTATTTACAAAAATGTGAGGGGTGTACTCACTTTGGTGAGATACTGTATGTGTTTGCAAGTATATTCTGATAGAAGGATTCAGCACCTTAAAAAATCCCATTTTGGAATGTGGTGTTGAGCAAATCAACTGAACCCATTAGTGGTTTTGGTCATCAGTTTTTTTACCTTTAAAAAGACTGTCATTTTGCCTTGAGAGAAGAACCCCCAAATCTGATACTCGCATCTGCTGCACTCCCCCTCCGATCTATTTGCTCTTAAACCTTGAGCCTTAACTGTATTTAAGCTATGTGAAGGACAATATCTGAGATTAACCCCTTAGAGCCAGTGCCTGCTGGCTCTTTAAGGGCTTTAGAATGTCGGGAGGCAGGGCTTATTGTCAAGTAACCACCGTGATTGGCTGTTACGGCGGTCACATGATCAGAAAGCTCCCAATCGCAAGCAGCGAACGGGAGTAATCAGTTAGCCGCCAGTAACTGTGCCAGGAGTACACAAGGTGCACACTCTCGCACAGCTCTATTGCAAGCAAATATGCAGCCGCTCTGTGCCAAGGCCCGGCCACCGAGATGCCACACACACACACATTTGTGTGCGCTAGCTGCGAAGAGGTTAAGACTAAACATTCCCCCCCACTTCATTTGAACATGCTGAAGCCTGACAACTGGCCTAACGGCATCCTAGGATGGGTAACATGCTCCCCCATACTCCGGTATACCAGGTGCTTCCTGACAGCTCCAGCAGAGGAATAGAGCTGCATGGATAACCTGTCACTTTGCCTGGTAAATGAGTTTTAAAATCAAAGCAAACACTTTCATTTTAGAACATTGGCATTGTAAAAGCAAAACTTTTCTAGTAAGCTCATAGTGTTGGCAATATGAGCTTACTAGAAAAATCTCCTTTCGTGATGTGAGTGCTGCCTGTCTCCTGGCCAGGTCTTTCCACAACTTCTTGCATTCCCAGCATGCTTTGAAGCTTCTCCTCCGCTGATTACGTTCACTTTCTAAGGACTACATACCCCATGGTACTTTGCTGCGATTCATGTACTGTCCATCCCTCCTGAAATGCGTATCAGTACCTCTATAGTTCAGAAGGCAGGCTCTGTGAACGTCTGTCTATATTCTGTGATACACCTTCAGCCGAAAAGTAACAGTCACTTTAATATCAGCTCCAGGTTGGTCCATACCGCTCATGCCCCAAGAACGAACAGGTGTTGACCCAGCTTGTGACAGCCCAGATAGAAGGTGACGTGAAATGGGTTGATTGCACACTGTAGTAAGACAACTTTTTATGATAATTCCAAAAAATGAAGCCATTACACCAACCAACAAAGAGACAGGACCCGCTCATGGGTTTTTACTAGGGTTGTGCCAGTATCAGTGCTGATCCTCCGTTTAACCACTTATTAACCCTTAATTCACTCTAATCAGCCCTAATTAACTCCCTATTCTCCTTCTCCATTTAATTATTTTCCTTTTTCACTCCTATTTTATAAACCTTTATTAATTTAAAAAACAGTTGTTTGCTAATATTTTTACACCTGTAACATACACTTCCCAACCACTTTATTAAGTACACCTTGCTAGTATCGAGTTGCACCCCTTTTGCCTTCAGAACTGCCTTAATTCTTTGTGGCATAGATTCAACAAGGTGTTGGAAACATTCTTCAGAGATTTTGGTCTATAATAACAGGCTAGCATCATGCAGTTGCTGCAGATTTGTCAGCTGCACATACATGATGCAAATCTCCTGTTCCACCACATTCCAAAGGTGCTCTATTGGTTTTGAGATCTTATGACTGTGGAGGCCACTGGAGTACAGTGACCTCATTGTCATGATTAAGAAACCAGTTTGAGATAATTTAAGCTTTGTGATATGGTGCATTATCCTGCTGGAAGTAGCCATCAGAAGATGTGTACACTGTAGTCATAAAGGGATGGACATGGTCAGCAACAATACTAGGTAGGCAGTGGCAATTAAACGATGCTCAACTGGTACCAAGGGGCCCAAAGCGTGCCAAGAAAATATCCAAACATGAAAAGTTGACCGCACTCCAAGGTGTAGAGGAATAAAAGGCAACTTTATTGTAAATTCAAATCCATATGGATAACATCAATACAGACACAGCAGAGATTGACACGTTTCACAAATCAAATTCGCTTAATCATAATCTGTAAACATCCCCCACACCATTATACCACCACCAGCCTGAACTGTTGATACAAGGCAGGATGGATTCATGCTTTCAGGTTTACGCCAAAATTCTGATCCTACCATCTGAATGTCACAGCTGAAAGCGAGACTCAGAGCAGGAAAGGTTTTTTTAATCTTCTGTTGCGCATTTTGGTGAGCCCGTGCGAATTCCAGCCTCAGTTTCCTGTTCTTAGCTGACAGGAGTGGGACCTGGGGTGGTCTTCTGCTGCTGTAGCCTATGTGCTTCAAGATTCGATGTGTTGTGTGTTCAGAGAAGGTATTCTGCATACCTGGTTGCAAAGAGTGATTATTTGAGTTACTGTTGCCTTTCTATTATCCCGAACCAGTCTGCCCATTCTCCTTCGACCTGTGACATCAACAAGGCATTTTTGTTTACACAACTTCCGCTCACTGGATATTTTCTCCTTTTTGGACCATTTTCTGTAAACCCAGTAGATCCGCAGTTTTTGAAATACTCAGACCAGTCTGTCTGGCACCAACCACCATGCCACGTTTAAAGTCACTTAAATCACCTTTCTTCCTCATTCTGATGCTCTGTTTGAGTCATCTTCACCAGGTCTAGATGCCTAAATGCATTGAGTTGCTGCCATGTGATTGGCTAATTAGCTATTTCTGTTACCATGCAATTGAACAGGTGTACCCAATAAAGTGGCCAGTGAGTGTAATGAAAAAAAAAAAAAAGGGCAAAAATTTGTTTTTACACCTAATGGCGCTTAGTCATAACATATCTAGAACTCATTCAGAACATTGAAATACTTTCAACATATATCATTAACAGCTGAGCATGATGGGCGTTGGGCATGAAAAACTCATCAACAGGTCCAGTCTCTCTTGGTTGCTGTGATGAGGTCTTGATTTTTTCCTTTTTTCTCCCCCCTCAAAAAAAGGATTTTATTGGCATAAAAAGGTAACATACATTGTTCAAGAGGTCTTGATTTTTTCAATTCACAATTAACCACTTCCGGACTGGCTCATGCCTATAAACGTCGGCACTTTGAAGAGGGATATCGTTGTTATGGCAGCAGTTAGCTACCACAACCTCAGTGTCCTCCTCTTCAGCGAGCGGTCTGGTTTCAGATAAAAGTGGACTCGACCCTCTGGCGGATTCGCCACAAGATCACTTTCATCTGCAGCGGGAGAGGGGCCCCCCACCGCTCTCCGGTGCCCTCCGCCGCTTACCAGATCAGTCGGTAGCAGCGGAGGCAATCGGGTCCTCACCCTGGCTTGGTATGGAGACGAGTGAGGGGGAAGATGGCCCCCACCCGTCTCCATACCATTGCAGGGCGGAAGCGATGTCAAAACGTCACTTCCGCCCATAGCCCTTAAAGCAACATTTTTTTTTATTGCATTTTGGTGTAAATATGAGATCTGAGGTCTTTTCGACCCCAGATCTCATATTTAATTGGTCCTGTCATGATTTTTTTCTATTACAAGGATTGTTTACATTCCTTTTATTCCTATTACAAGTGACACTTTTTTTTTCTTTTTTAAAGAACAGTGTAAAAATAAAAAAAATAAAAAGGTAAAATAAATAAGAAAAAAAAAAACATTTTTTCTTTATCGTACATCATGAGACACAGAGCCTTAAATAATTACTTAATGGGTTATAGGCCACCTTCAGGTGATGGATACTGGTATACCCAATCCGGGAAGTTTACTCCCTATATAACCCCTCCTCCTTCCAGGAGCACATCAGTTTTTTCGTCAAAGGGGTTGGTCACGAGTGAAGATGTGCTCTGGGGAGCTCCAGGAGGGATCCATGCTGGATTTAAATAGCCTCCATAGACCAGATCCATCCAAAGTGCCACTGAGGCCTAAGTGGATGGTACCTGGGGCCTCATATCCGAAGCTAGAGGTTTTTGCCTGTAACGCCTGTTTGTAGGGCTGGACCCCGGGACCCAGGGCTTAGGTCTTGCTACATTACCTAAAGCTTTCCTGGTGGGGTGCTTTTACAGGTCCAAGGGAGTGGAACCCCAATATCAAGGGACCCAGTCCTTGAAGGTTTGCTAAACGCAGCCCGCCATGATGGGTGAAGGTTGGATTGTCTGTTAATTCAGCAAATCCTGCGGTGGAGATAAGGTAAGGGAAGAAACTTAGGAACTGAAAAGTCCACATATGTATTCTTCTATTAGGGAAAAAATGTTGTCATGCCTTAATTCTCCACTAGAGAGAGTCTATGCACATACCTTAATCTGTTGTCTTCACTGTAAAGCTCAGTCAGTCTCTGCGTGGCCGCAGCAGCGTGTGCAGGGGGATTTTTCTCAGGTAAAGAAATCTGCCAAATGCTTTCTTTCTCACCCCTGAAGGGACCAGAGGGTTAGGGGAACATCAGCGGTGTACCCCCACCCCCGCCCGCCGCGGGGGGTGGAGAGGTCCGCAATTAGTGTTTTCTGTTACTGCTATTACGGTTATTGCTTTTTATATGTCTGCTGCTGACAGGGCTCTGCCTCCCCTCCCCCCTCATGTTGGGTCTGTAAACCCGAAAGCTGCCACGCACGAGCGCGGGAACATTTTAAAAATGAAACGGGGTGAATTTTTTCAGGGGGGGGCAGGGCCTAAGCGCAGCGCTGTGAACATCCACGAGGGCGCACAGCAGGCAAAGACGATAAAACCACAGCTGGGACAGTCTCTCCTCGACTGACAAGGAGGAAACAAACAGTCTGCGCACAGGGACACAGGAGCTGTGGGACACGTGAGGGTTGCAAACTGGCATTTCTGATACAGGAAGGACACTTTTCTTCCCAGCACTAGGCTTAACTTTATAGCGGCTTTTAATGTCATGACTATATTCAGCGATTAAGTGCAATTGTATAGTGCCTCCGCTTTGTGCTTAGGACTATGCCTGCTAAAAAAAAAAAAAAAAAAAAAAAAAACACCACAAAGACCAAAAAGGTACTAGAGGTCTCACCCCTAGGTGCTAGGATCTCGAGTCGCATTTCCACGCTGTCATCCTCGCCTGAATTACCAATTATGGCAAGCCAGGGTGTAACAAATTGATGGTGCAACCGTTTCTCACATCTCAGCCCCTGTATACGTGACTGAAGATGTCCTTTCCTCTACCCTTGAGGGTCTGGAAGAAAGATTAGCAGCTTTAATCGCATCCTCCATTCAAATGGATAGGAAGCGTGCTAGATCCCCTTTCCCCCACTTCAGACCCCTTGCAAGGGGAACAGTGGGCACAGGATGAGGTGTTACCCTCAATCGATGAGGAGGAAAAATAAACCGATGATACAGATGAACCTTTTTCAGCCTCACAATCTGAGAAATTGCTGATACAATCTCTTACAGAGATGGTTCGTTCTACTTTCATGCTACCCCTTACGGAGTCTCCTGAAAGCTCGGTTTCTTCCTTGGGTTTCTTAAAACCTTCTCAGCCTCTGCATGCATTATTAGAACAGCTTATCTTTGCTGAATGGGATCACCCGGATAAGCATTTTCTCCCTCCTGAGATTTTCAATACTCTATCCCCTGGAGGAGAAATTCTCCAAAAAATGGAAAGTACCAGCAGTTGACGCTGCAATTTTCAGCGTAAATAAAAGCCTAGCTTGCCCTGTAGACAATGCACAAATGCTTAAGGAACCAACAGATAAAAAGTTGGAATCCCTGTTAAAATCTACTTTTTCCATGGAAGGTGCTGTTACTCAGCCTGCAGTCGCCGCAATAGGAGTCTGTCAATCCCTAAAGGACCAATTTAGACAGGCCCTTAAAGAGGTTCCTGCACAACAAGCCCGGGAAATGGCTGAACTACTAAAGGCATTATGCTTTGCCATAGATGCCATTAAAGATTTTATTCACCAGGCGTCCCACCTTAAACATATGTTTGTACATATGCGTAGAATCCGGTGGTTAAAAAATTGGTCAGCCTCAGTTGGTGGTTACTAACTCAGAAACTGCTGAAAGGAAAATCCTTCAGACCAGTTATCTGGAAAGTGACTGAAAAATGACAGATGCCAGCCTTTCAGGCTGGGGAGCAGTACTAGAAAAGACAACTGTTCAGGGATAGTGGTCAAGAGCCAAAAGAACCTTGCCCATCAATATCCTAGAGATTCGGGCAGTGCATCTGGCTCTAAAGGCTTGGACTTTCAGGTTGCAGGATTGTCCTGTCAGGATCCAAGAGTCTCTCAGCGCAGAGAGAGGTGAACCATATTCTAACTTGGGCAGAAAGGAATGGTCCGTGCCCATCGTACGTCTTCATTCCGAGAGTAGAGAATTGGCAGGCGGACTGCTTGAGTTACCAGAAGTTATTCCCAGGGGAATGGTCTCTTCACCACAACATTTTTCGGGCTGCTTGCCAAAGATGGGGGACTCCGGACGTTGATCTTCTAGCATCCAGATTCAACATGAAGTTAGTCAACTTTGTGGCCAGAACAAGGGATGCACTCACATGCGGAACGGATGCGTTGGTGACCCCGTGGGATCAGTTCTCACTGATCTATGCATTCCCCCTATTCAGTTGCTGCCTCGACTTCTTTGCAGGATCAAGCTGGAAAGCCAGTAATTCTGGTGGCACCAGCATGACCCAGAAGGTCATGGTATGCACAAATTATAAAGATGGCAGTAGAGGGCCCATGGTCCCTCCCACTACGGCCAGATTTGCTCTCACAGGGACAGATATTCCATCCTACCTTACGGTCCCTAAATTTAATGGCTTGGCTATTGAAACGCACATTCTGAAGAAGCGTGGGCTTTCCAGATCAGTTATCTCTACCCTGAATAATGCAAGGAAGCCAGCTTCCAGAACTATATATTATAGGGTCTGGAGGGCTTATGTTTCCTGGTGTAAATGCAAGGGTTGGCACCCTCGGAGATATATCATAGGCAGAATTCTTGCCTTTCTACAATTAGGAGTAGAAATGAAATTGGCTTCGAGTACTATTAAAGGCCAAGTCTCAGCTTTATCGGTCTTATTTCAAAGACCACTTGCTACACATTCTGTAATCCAGGATTTTTATGCAAGGGGTGATGCGGCTTAATCCGCCATTCAAACCTCCCTTGAACCCTTGGGACTTGAACATAGTTTTGTCTGTGTTACAAAAACAGCTATTTGAACCGATACACCATATATTTCCCTAGTCCTTCTGACAAGGAAGTTGGTATTCTTGGTTGCTATATCCTCAGTAAGGAGGGTTTCGGAATTGGCTGCTCTTTCTTGTATATTTGATTTTTCATGAGGACAGAGTGGTGTTATGCCCTCATCCAGACTTTATGCCAAAAGTGGTTTCAGGTTTTCACCTGAACCAAGATATTGTCCTGCCATAGTTTTTTCCAAAACCATGTTCCAGGGAAGAAAAGTCACTACATTGCCTTGATGTGGTGAGAGCCGTGAAAATCTATTTAAAGGCAACTGCTCAGATTCGTAAGACTGATGTCTTATTTATTCTGCCAGAGGGTCCTAGGAAAGGACAGGCAGCATCGAAATCCACTGTCGCTAAGTGAATTCGGCAAGTGATAATTGAAACTTATGATTTAAGGGGTAAGATTCCCCCTTTTCAAGTTAAGGCGCACTCTACCAGGGCGGTTAGTGCTTCTTGGCCAGTGCGTTATCAGGCCTCCATGGCTCTGATCTGTAAGGCCGCAACTTGGTCTTCAGTGCATACATTGACAAAATTTTATCAGGTGGATGTAAGGAAGTATGAGGCCATCGCCTTCGGGGGCACTGTGCTGCAGGCAGCAGTATAGGTCCTTTAGTCTGGGGGTACCCTCCAGGTTGTGTCTCACTCCCCTCAAGTAGCATTGCTATAGGAAGTCCCATGAAATAATTACTTAAGGCTCCGTTGTCCCATGATGTACGATAAAGAAAATAGGATTTTTAAAACAGCTTACCTGTAAAATCCTTTTCTTGGAGTACATCATGGGACACAGAAGTCCCTCCCCTCTTTTTTGGGATTTAGGTATATTGCTTTGCTACAAATACTGATGTGCTCCTGGAAGGAGGAGGGGTTATATAGGGACTGAGCTTCCTGGATTGGGTATACCAGTGTCCATCACCTGAAGGTGGCCTATAACCCATTAAAGCGGAGCTCCGCCAAAATTTTTTTTAAAAAGTCAGCAGCTACAAATACTGCAGCTGTTGACTTTTAAAACATGCACACTTACCTGTCCAGGGCGCCCGCGATGTCGGCACCCGAGGCCGAACAGTCTCTCGGTCCTCGGGTGCTGCCGCCTCAATCTTCGGTAAGGGAATCAGGAAGTGAAGCCGTGCGGCTTCACTTCCCGGTTCCCTACTGCGCATGCGCGAGTCGTGCAGCGCAATACGGCTGGTCCCTGCTGTCTCTGGGACCCGTGTGTTTCCCAGCAGACAGCTGGGGGGGGGGACAGGAAGTGGCGTAAATAACCGCAGATTCTGTGGCTATGCCGGAAGTGGGTACAGATACCTGTAATATACAGGTATCTGCACCTCCCTCCCCCTGAAAGGTGCCAACTGTGACACCAGAGGGGGGGAGGAATCCGATGAGTGGAAGTTCTACTTTTGGGTGGAACTCCACTTTAAGTAATTACTTAAGGCTCTGTGTCCCATGATGTACTCCAAGAAAAGGATTTTACAGGTAAGCTGTTATAAAAAAACAAATTTTTAAAACACGCCCCGTCCAGCCGAGCAGAAGCGAACGCATATGTGAGCAGCGCCCACATATGAAAACGGTGTTCAAAACACACGTGAGGTATCGCCACAATTGGTAGAGCGAGAGCAATAATTCTAGCTCTAGACCTCCTCTGTATCTCAAAACATGCAACCTGTAGAATTTTTTTAAACGTTGCCTCTGGAGATTAAGGGTAAAAGTTTGTCGCCATTCCACGAGCGGGCCCAATTTTGAAGCGTGACAGGTTAGGTATTAATATACTCAGCGTAACATTATCTTTCACAATACAATAAAAAAAAAAAAAAAAAAAAAAAAATGGACTAACTTTACTGTTGTCTTATTTTTTAATTCAAAAAAGTGTATTTTTTCCAAAAAAAAGTGCACTTGTAAGACCACTGCGCAAATACGGTGCGACAGAAAGTATTGCAACATCCGGCATCTCGATTCACCCCCTCTGACGATCTCTCCTGCAAAGTTTGACAATTCTTTCATATAAACAAGTGGAGAGACTATGTGCTCACTCAGCTGTCAAAAGAAAGCATTTGGGCATTCTACCAAGTCTTTAACTTGATACATTTTAACTAAACTTCCTTCTTAGATCAAAGGGAGAAAACTTATGTGTAAATAAACCAGGCAGTCTGCCAAGTTTTCAACAAGTGTAAATGCAGGAAGTTTAACCACTTAAAGTCTAAATCTTTTTCTGACACTTCTTTCTTAAAGTGGATGTAAACCTGAAATTTTTTTTTTTTTTTTTTTTTTTTTTTTTTATATCATACTGTAGAGTATAAGATTTCCTATCATTTGAGCCCAGTCTTGCCACAAAGAGTTAATCCAGCTCTGAGCAATCCTCTATTATTGTTCAGTGAGATCAATTTTGACAAACTGAGAAAAACTTTGTCAAATCCTCCCCCTTGCTGTGAGTGACAGGTGATTTACATCTCGTGCATTAGCCTAAGAGACATGCAGTATTTTTTAATTCCCTCCCCCACTCCTTTCTTCAACAGCTCTGCAAGGATTGGCTGTTCCACACCTCACCATGATTTGGCATGCTGAAGTCATGTGGTTACTTTCCTGTCTTTTCACTGGATGTTAGAGATCATAGCAGAATTTCAGTGTAAGAGCCCTTGCACACTGGGGCGGTGGGGGCGTCGGCGGTACAACAGCGCTATTTTTAGCGCTGCTGTACCGTCGTTCTAGCAGCGGTATTCGGCCGCTAGCGGTGCGGTTTTAACCCCCCGCTGGCGGCCGAAAAAGGGTTAAATCCCTCGTACAGCGCGGCTATAGCCGCGGTATTACAGCGGTATAGCCGCGCTGTCCCATTGATTTCAATGGGCAGGAGCGGGGAAGGAGCGGTGAATACACCGCTCCTTCCCCGCTCCAAAGAAGCGGTTTGCAGGACTTTTTTCACCGTCCTGTCACCGCAGCGCTTCAGTGTGAAAGCCCTCGGGCTTTCACACTGAACAAACAGCGGCAGCTGTTTAGGGGCGGTTTTCAGGCGGTATTTTTAGTGCAATACCGCCTGAAAACCGCCCCAGTGTGCAAGGGCTCTTAGAAATACACAGAGAAAATGCATATTGACAAGGGGAGTGTAGAGGTGGGCGGGGAGTCTACTGACATCACGACTCCACCCACCGATCTCCAGACAACAGACCCACCCACAGAATATGCAGTATTTCGGCTCTCATAACAGACAGAGGGGAGACATTTGACAGGTAAAGATACATGCAGGAGGCATGTATATCATTATAGATAACCCCTATGGCAGTAGTTTAGAAAGGATGACATTGGGTTTACATCCACTTTAAGTTAAAAAGAATAATTTTTTGCTAGAAAATTACTTGGAACCCCCAAATATTATAGTATATATATTTTAGGAGAGACCCTAGGGAATAAAATGGCAATTGCTGCAATATTTTATGTCACACTGTATTTGCCCAGCGGTCTTTCAAATGCAATTTTTTTGGGAAAAAATACACTTCAATGAATTTAAAAAAAATATATATAAATAAATAAAAATATATACACACATACATACATACATACATATTATATATACACACACACATATGTGTATATATATATATACACATACATACATACACACACACACACACACCGTATCTGACAAGTGAGTACACCCCTCACATTTTTGTAAATATTTTATGGAGTTCACCAGAGCTTCACAGGTTTCCACTTCCACTCCTCCATGATGACATCACGGAGCTGGTGGATGTTAGAGACCTTGCGCTCCTCCACCTTCCGTTTGAGGATGCCCCACAGATGCTCAATAGGGTTTAGGTCTGGAGACATGCTTGGCCAGACCATCACCTCTACCCTCAGCTTCTTTAGCAAGGCCGTAGTCGTCTTGGGAGGTGTGTTTGGGGTTGTAATGTTGGAATACTGCCCTGCCGCCCAGTCTCTGAAGGGAGGGGATCATGCTGTGCTTCAGTATATCACAGTACATGTTGGCATTCATGGTTCCCTCAATGAACTGTAGTTCCCCAGTGCCGGTGTTCTGACATATACTGTCCTATCAGATAGTGTCCGCCTCGTACTGCGCAGGCGCAGCGCCTGCGCAGTACGGAGGAGAAGGAGATGCCGAAAATGTCCGAAGTTGATCAGCTGACCATCAGCTGTACACGGCGCTCGGGCACTTGTTAGTGATGGCTTTGCAAGAGGGCCCCTCGCGGGCTCGCTTCGCTCGCCACGCTTCGGGCACGGCCTCGCTTCGCTCGCCACGCTTCGGGCACGGCCTCGCTTCGCTCGCCACGCTTCGGGCACGGCCTCGCTCCGCTCGCCACGCTTCGGGCACGGCCTCGCTCGCCACGCTTCGGGCACGGCCTCGCTCGCCACGCTTCGGGCACGGCCTCGCTGCGCTCGCCACGCTTCGGGCACGGCCTCGCTGCGCTCGCCACGCTTCGGGCACGGCCTCGCTGCGCTCGCCACGCTTCGGGCACGGCCTCGCTGCGCTCGCCACGCTTCGGGCACGGCCTCGCTGCGCTCGCCACGCTTCGGGCACGGCCTCGCTGCGCTCGCCACGCTTCGGGCACGGCCTCGCTGCGCTAGGCAACTATTTATTCTAACTCTATGTCCACTTGGATAGTAGGGAATGATCCTGGACATAGGGTAAGAATAAATGCGCAGGCGCAGTGTACAGCTGACGATCAGCTGTTGAACTTCTGAGACTTTCGGCGTCTCGTTTGTCCTCCGTACTGCGCCTGCGCAGTACAGGGCGGACACTTTTGGATAGGGGACTGTATTCGACAAGACACCGGCAGCACTCATGCAACCCCAGACCATGACACTCCCACCACAAAGCTTGACTGTAGGCAAGACACACTTGTCTTTGTACTCCTCACCTGGTTGCCGCCACACACACTTGACACCAGCTGAACCAAATAAGTTTATCTTGGTCTCATCAGACCACAGGACATGGTTCCAGTAATCCATGTCCTTAGTCTGCTTGTCTTCAAACTGACTAAACTTGACTAAATTTGATGCAGTGTGCGGCGTATGGTCTGAGCACTGAAAGGCTGACCCCCCACCACTCAACCTCTGCAGCAATGCTGGCAGCACTCATACGTCTATTTCCCAAAGACAACCTCTGGATATGACGCTGAGCACGTACACTCAACTACTTCGGCAGAGCATGGCGAGGCCTCTTCAGAGTGGAACCTGTCCTGTTAAACCGCTGTATGGTCTTGGCCACCATGCTGCAGCTCAGTTCCAGGGTCTTGGCAATCTCCTTATACCCTAGGCCATCTTTATGTAGAGCAACAATTCTTTTTCAGATCCTCAGAGTTCTTTGCCATGAGGTGCCATGTTGAACCTCCAGTGACCAGTATGAGAGAGTGAGAGCAATAAACACAAAATTTAACACACCACCTTCCCATTCACACCTGCCACCTTGTAACACTAATGCCCTGTACACACGGTCGGATTTCCAGACGGAAAAAGTGCGAATCGGATTATGTTGTCGGAAATTCCGTTCGTTTGTGGGCTCCATCTGACTTTTTCCATCGGAATTTCCGACACACAAAGTTTGAGAGCAGGATATAAAGTTTTCCGACAACAAAAGCCGATCGTTTAAATTCCGATCGTGTGTACACAAATCCGACGCACGAAGTGCCACGCATGCTCAGAGTAAATTAAGAGATGAAAGCTATTGGCTACTGCTCCGTTTATAGTCCCGACATACGTGTTTTACGTCACCGCGTTCAGAACGATCGGAGTTTCTGACAACTTTGTGCGACCGTGTGTGTGCAAGACAAGTTTGAGCCAACATCCGTCGGAAAAAATCTGATGGATTTTGTTGTCGGAATGTCCGATCGTGTGTACATGGCATAACAATTCACATGACACTGGGTAGTGAAAATGGCTAATTGGGCCCAATTTGGACATTTTCACTTAGGGGTGTACTCACTTTTGTTGCCAGTGGTTTAGACATTAATGGCTGTGTGTTGAGTTATTTTGAGGGGACAGCAAATTTACACTGTTATACAAGCTGTACACTCACTATTTTACATTATAGCAAACTGTTATTTCTTCAGTGTTTTCACATGAAAAGATATAATAAAATATTTACAAAAATGTGAAGGGTGTATGTATATATGTGTGTGTGTGTGTTTGAGGGTTCTAAGTAGTTCTCTAGCAAAAAAAAAAAAAAAAAAAAAAAAAAAGAAGTTTTTAACTTGTAAACACCAAATCTCAGAAAGAGGCTCGGTCCTTAAGTGGTTAAGAGTTGGCTTTTTTTTCCCAAATCGGTGTGCGATCATCCTATTCTACTTAACCTTCATCGACATAAGATAACCAAGATTAGTCTAATATAGCACTTCTTTTGTTACATTTATGCATGCTCAATGGGTAACGTCAGCATTTCAGCAACAGGCATGTTGTTAGACTACAAAAGTATAAGGCTACTTATATAATGAGGCAACAAACTTAAATTTGGCTTTGTTTGGACAGGTTTAACCAGTTTTCAGATGTTTGAATGAGTCTGAAGCGATTCATTTACTCCTCATACAATACAAACCATATTATGAATGTGCAGCATCCTTTGGAAACCTGCATACATTATGTATGGAGTTACAGAATCCTCTGGAAACCTACGCATATATTATTTACATGTATGCAGGAAGTTTTATCGGCCCCTACTACATTTCTTGACAATCCTGGACAGGAAGAAAACCTCAGTATATTACAGTTGTATATGCAGGAGACTCAGGATAACCCTTCCTGTTCTCTGTACGTGTCCTGACCAGAGGAAGCCACTGGGAGCATCCTCTTATTTAAAGAAAGACTTCTGCACCTCTCTGATATCTGTATGTAAAATACAGTTAGAGATATAATAGATAGATAGATAGATAGATAGATAGATAGATAGATAGATAATTTTTTCAGGTATTTACCAAAACATACCCAAGCTATATTTATATGATCAATATGGGCTGAAAACGCACACTCTCAGGTTTAATTTGAGGCTATATACATCCAAATGGGAGGAAGGGTTTAGGAATTAAAGCTCTAAAGAATAACCCTCCCCTCTTTTTCAGGGACCAAAAGTAATTGGACAATTGAATCAAAAGCGGTTTCATGGCCAGGTGTGGGCTACTCTTTCGTTTTTTTCTTCATCAATTAAGCAGGTAAAAAGGTCTAGAGTTGATTTTAAAGCCCCACACACTATCAGATTTTGTACTGATTTTTTCCTTCAGATTTACCAAAACCATATAATATGAGGTCAAACTTTAGGAGTTTCAATTTGTATGCAATCAGGCAGGCCCTTGCACTACATGGTTTTGGTAAATCTGAAGACAAAAATCAGCAGAAAATCTGATAGTGTGTATGGGGCTAAAGTGTGGTATTTGCATTTGGAATCTATTGCTGTGAATCTACATCATGCGTTCAAAAGGAGCTGTCCATGTAAGTAAAACAGGCCATTGTAAGGCTTCAAAAACTAAACAAGTCCATCAGAGCGATAGCAGCAACATTAGGAGTGGCCAAATCAACAGTTTGATACATTCTGAGGAAAAAAGAACGCAGTAGTGAGCTCAGCAACATAAAAAGGCTTGGACGTCCATGAAAGACAACAGTGGTGGATGAGCGCAGGATTCTCTCTATGGTAAAGAAAAACCCATTTACAACATCCAGACAAGTGCAGGACACTCTCCAGGAGGTGGGCGTATCATTGTCAAAGTCTACAATAAAGAGAAGACTTCACGAGAGCAAATACAGAGGGTTAACCACAAGGTGCAAACCATTAATAAGCCTGAAGAATAGAAAAGCCAGACCAGTTCTGGAAAAGCATTCTTTGGACGGATGAAACTAAGATTAATCTGTACCAGAACGATGGGAAGAAAAAAAGTGTGGAGAAGGCTTGGAACAGCTCATGATTTAAAGCACACACACCTGTAGAACGCGGTGGGAGCTTGCAGTGTGATGGCATGGGCATGCGTGGCTTCCAGTGGCACTGGGTCATTGGTGTTTATTGATGATGTGACAGAACACAGAAGCAGCCTGATGAATTCTGCAGTGTTTAGAGATATACTGTCAGCCCAATGCAACAAAGTTATTTAGACGGCGCTTCACAGTACAGATGGACAATGATCGAAAACACACTGCAAAAGCAACCCAGGAGCTTTTAAAGGAAAAGAAGTGGAATATTCTGCAATGGCCGAGTCAATCACCTGATTTCAACCCAATTGAGCATGCATTTCACTTACTGAAGGCAAAACTAAAAATGCAGACCCACAAACAAAGAACAGCTGAAGATAGCTGCAGTTTGAGCCTGTCCCAGGCAAGGAATGTGTGTGTGGCTATACCATTTGATACTTGGGTGTCCCCAATAACACAGTGGCTGGTGGGTGGAAATTAAAGCATATGGCAGAAGATGAAGACAGAAGGGTCAGATGCTAAAGACTCTGCTGGTATCATCAGCTCTGCATAGAACAAAGACCTGAGGACTGGGCAACAGGACCGGTTAGTATTAATACTTATCTTTTGTAGATTTATTTTCTTCCTGTATCTGCAACATTAATAAGCTACAGTTCCAGAATAACACTTGTGGCCGAACCAGCTGCAGGTGCTTCAGTTTCAGGTCTCTCTCCAGATAGCATACACCGCTACTTTGTACTTTTCAATAGAAAGCTCCAGAGGAGGAGCCTTTGTTGTGTCATGAACAATACGGTTTTATTGATAAATAATAAGCGCTGGTGCAGCCAGTCTATTCTATATAGTGTATGCAGGACTTATTTCACCTGTTCCTAGGGAAAGTGACCATGCTTGGGTCTGGCCACTCAGGCACTGAGTGTTGCACTGTGGGGAGGCAGCAGACGTGTCAAGTGTTTCGCCATATATGGAAGTACCAAGTACGTCTCTGGACTTAAGTTAATCCTCCTATGTAAATACAAATGTTTACTTGTAAAAGTCATCTACATCTGTATGGATGTTCTCCATGCCTTTCACAAATACAACCAAAAGGGAGGAGTGTACACTACAGAGGAAAAGGCCGGGATAAAAAATAGTCAAGTAAATAAAGATGATATTCTTTGAAATGTGTACCTACATTGTTGCAACCAGTAATTTTTATAGTTACTGTACAAATTACACGTTATTATTTATCCCATATGTAAGCACCGTAATGCCTATGATTACCGTCACCACTTTGTAGTTTGCAGTTTCCTCTTGACTGGGAAGATCTATAAAAAGTATCCAGATACACAGTGATGGCACTCATCCATGCACAATTATTGCATGTGTTAATAAGTGCCTGGCAAACAACACTATCTTTTGGCAGCAGGATTATATCTTTATAACCAACCACTATTTATAATCTAAAAACAGACCTTCTGAAAGATTCAAACTTTTCCTAGAGAATTAAAGTACTCCAACAATACTTTTCTCTTTTTACCTTTACATAAAAAGGGGACCAATTTCCCTGACTGACCATCTAGAAAGCTGCATAATGCCAGCTTTCAGAGAACATAGCCCTTTGCCCAGCAAACCAACAGAAAAATGTCACCCCTTTATAAAGAGAAAAAAAAAAAAAAAAAAGCATAAAGGAAGATATGGTGAAAACAAACCTGTAAATGCGCGTCGTTTTGTGCTTATCTCACTTTCAACACGTACTTCTGTGCACAATTTCAGCATTAGCAGCATGGTGGCGATCATAATGATACTCTGCCATAATAATGGGGATTCAAAATGGCGTCCAAACCTGAAAAAGATATGTTGACAGTCCAAATTAGCATTCCAAGCCATTGTACTCGACAAATTACCAAAATGACTACACTAAAACTCTTCCTGTACATTCAAGTGAATACATAATCTCATCCAATAATGCACAGTGTGCACAGGATGTCTTGTGTCTTATTTGCAGTGTGTTGCGTGTGGTATTTGCATGTAGGTTGCTCCATTACTAGCTCCAGTCTCATCGCTAAAGAGAGAATTTCCAGTAGGGAAGCTAGGAATTGGACCTTAAAAGGGCATTTCCAGTTTTGCAGTCAAATTTGAGAAAACCCCACTATATGTGTGTGCAATGCGTTTCCATCCACATAGCATACAAAAAAAAAAAGTTTGAGAATATATATATATATATATATATATATATATATATATATATATATATACACACAAAGTAAAAAAAAAATGGATTTTTACATCATGCTTACCTGTAAAATCCTTTTCTTTGAGTACATCATGGGACACAGAGTCAGGCTAATATTCATTACCTGCTGGGTTATATTTCATCATTAGGTGAATGGACACTGGTAAAGCGAAGGTCTTCAGACAGGAAGTGATCCCCTATATAACCCCTCCCATACAGGAAGTACTTTAGTTTTGTAGCAAGCACTAAATCCTCAAAAAAGAGAGGAGGGATCTCTGTGTCCCATGATGTACTAAAAGAAAAGGATTTTACAAGTATGACGTAAAAATCCTATTTTCCTTTTCATACATCATGGGACACAGAGTCAGGTTAATATTTGTTACCTACTGGGACGTCCCAGAGCAAAAGCCTTGAGGGGAGGGAGACACCCTTGCAAACAATAGCCATCAGAACTTATACGACAGCCCGCAGTATACTGCAGCCGAAAGCCGAATCCTCGGCTGCTCGAACATCCACTTGATAAAATTTTGTGAACGTATGCACTGAAAACCAGGTAGCAGCCTTACAAATCTGAACCATAGATACCTGATGGCGAAAAGCCCAGAGAGGTTCCTACACCCCTGGTAAAATGAGCTCTCACCCTAAAAAGGGAGGAGCTTTATGTTTCAGACCGTAGGCCTGAATCACCAATTGATGGACCCAATTAGCAATGGAAGCTTTGGAAGCTGCCTGCCCCTTCTTGGGTCCTTTTGGTAAAACAAAAAAAGGCAGTCTGATCCTCGGATCTCCGCAGATCTAGACAAACAAACCTTGACTGCCCGAACAACGTCCAAAGAATGCAGTTGTCTCTCTTCCGCCGAAGGAGGCTGAGAGAAAAAAAAAAGAAGGCAAATTAATGTCCCGATTTAAATGAAAGGCCGACACAACTTTTGGCAAAAAGGATGGAACAGGTCATAACATGACTCTCTCATGGTGAAGGATCAAGTACGGTTCCCTGCATGAAAGGGCGGCCAACTCCGACACCCTTCTAGCCGAGGCAATGGCCATCAGGAAGGCTAGCTTGCGTGACAACAAAGTCTAATGGAATTTCCTTAATAGCTTCAAATGGTTGTTTATGTAACACAGACAGCACCAAGTTCAAGTCCCAAGGACACATAGGTGACCTAATGGGGGGGGGCAAGCAAGTTGCCCCCTGCATAAAGGTTTGGATCAGGGAATGGGAGGCTAAAGGGCCTTTGGAAGAATACTGATAGGGCCGAAACTTAACCTCTGATTGTACTCAAGGCCAATTTGATTTCCACAGCTGACTGTAGAAAAGAGCATTCTCCCAATCACATATTTCCGAGGATGCCATTTTCTGGCTTCACACCAAGCAATATAAGTCTTTCAGACCTTATGATAAATCTTCCTAGTGACAGCTTTTCTAGCATTCACTAGAGCAGACACCACTGGTCCCGAGATGCCACGGTCCTTTAACACCCTAGCTTCAATAGCCATGCCATCAAATTTAGAAACTGTAAATTTGGGTGGAATATAGGACCTTGAGACAGTAGATCAGGGCGACGTGGAAGCGTCCATGGCCCGTCTATTGTCAGTCTCACAATCTCCGGGAACCAGGGCCTTCTGGGCAAGGCTGGTGCCACCAGAATGACTGGAACCTCCTCTCTCCGAATCCTGCGCAACAAATGTGGAAGGAGAAGGATCAGAGGGAAAGCATAAACCAGGGAGCACTGGCTCCATGGAACTATCAGAGCATCTGCTCCAATTGCCAGAGGATCTCTTGTTCGAGACCCAAACTGCTGTAGCTTCTTGTTGAACCTGGATGCCAGTAGGTCTTCCTCTGGCCATCCAACGTTGGCAAATTTCCTGGAAAATTTCTGGGTGTAGGGACCATTCCCCTGGGCGGATCTGCTGGCGGCTGAGATAATCTGTCTTCCAGTTCTCTACTCCCGGGATATAGATTGCTGACATAATTGGCACATGTCCCTCTGCCCAGGCTAGTATATAGTTCACCTCCTTCAGAGCTGAACGACTCCTGGTACCGCCTTGGTGGTTTATATAGGCCACTGCCGTGGCATTGTTGGACTGAACCCTGATGGGGCAGTCCTGAAGCTCCACCGTCCAGGACCGTAGGGCCAGATGTACTGCTCGTAATTCTAGGACATTGATTGGCAGGGTCTGCTCTGTCCCTGACCATTTTCCCTGAGCTGCGAGCCCGTCTAGGATCACTCCCCACCCTGAGAGACTGGCATCTGTAGTCAGTACTCTCCAAATTACCGGGAGAAAGGATTTTTCTTTTTGCAGGTTCTGATCCTGCAACCACAACTTAAGCATGCCTGAGGAGATAATAAAGGGCTTTTCTTCCTCTCTTCCAAGCCAACAAGATGTCTTGTTGTAAGGGCCTGGAATGGAACTGGGCATAGGGCGCTGCCTCAAAGGAGGATACCATCCACCCTAGAAGACTCATACAGAGCCGAATGGAGGGTTGTCTGGTGCCCCTTATCTGACGCACTTGATCCTTCAGGGCACTGATCCTTATGGACGGCAATAATACTCTTGCTTGGACTTGTTTAGGATTAGACCTAAATACCTTAGACTTTGAGCTGGTCTCAAGGCTGACTTTTGGGTATTTGAAAAGCTTAGGCTGGATCATAAATACCTCACTGTCTATATTATGCTCTGTTCTAGAGCATGTACAGAGTGATCAATGAGCAGGAGATCGTCCAGATACCCGAGCACCAGGATCCCTTTGGCATTAAAAGACCCAGTACTGGTGCTAGGACCTTTGTGAACATCCGGGGAGCTGTAGTAAGCCCGAAGGGTAGAGCCACAAACTGAATATGATGTTCCTCTACTGCAAAACGTAGGAACCTCTGGTGAGGCTTCAAGATAGTTACGTGTAAATATGTGTCCTTTATAATCGATGGAGGCTAGAAAGTCTCCCCTCTGGAGTGAGGTTACTACTGAGCAGACAGACTCCATTCGAAAGGATTGTATCAATAGATACTTGTTCAGGGACCTTAGGTCCAAAATGGGCCTTGTGTCCCTGCTTGGTTTCTGAACAGTAAACAGGTTTGAGTAAAACCCTGTGCCCCTTTTCGAATACAGGAACCTCTACAATCACTCCTTGATTCACTAGATAATGTAGTGCCCGAAGCAAGAAGTTTCTTTTTGGGAGGATCTGAGGGAACGCTGGATCTTAGAAACCTCTGAGGGGGAACCCCCCACAACTCCAGCTTGTAACCACGAGAAATAATTGAGGTGACCCACTCATCCAGAATTGTTGTTTTCCAAATGTCCGCAAAGTGCAGCAGCCTTCCCCCCACCCGAATGACTGGGGGCGTTCCCTCAAAAAGGAGGGCTTGATGCTGGGTTTAGAAGAATTTTTGGACCCAGGGCCTTTTCTGGCCCTGGCCTTGCAGCTTGCCCCTGGCCCTAGCGCCCTGTTGGTGGCGGAACCGCCCTGACGCTGAGACATTTGAGAAAGCAGTCCCTGGGTTTTTAAACGAGGGACGCTTGGTGCTTTTCTTCACAAGAAGTAGGAGAACTCTTTCCTCCGGAAATCTTTTGTATATATTTGTAAAAGTGATCACCATATAAACGCTCCCCATGAAACGGGAAACCTGCCAATAACTTTTTACAAGGAAGCTCGGCTGACCAGTTCTTAAGCCATGAAAGTCTGCGCATATGTACGGAAAAGAGAGCCAGACGAGAAACCTGCTGTATTGAATCCTTTAAAGCATCAACAGTAAAACACAGCGCTTGAGGAATATCTGTCTTACTTTCATCCTCCTGGTAAGGCCCATCAGGCCATTCGACCTGATCCTTTATGGACTGGCAAATACCAATTGCTGCAACAGCTGGCTGAATAGCTGAACTGGCCAAAGAAAAGGAAGCCTTTAATAATAACTCCAAATTCTTGTCAACAGGGTCTTTCAAGCCATGTTCGTTATCTACCGGACAAGTTAAGTTCTTGTTTAAGAAAGAGACTGCTGCATCTACGGCTGGCATGCTCCATTTTTTAACAAACTTTTCATCCATGGGATATAAAAGGGAAAACCTCTTAGGAGGAACAAAAGTCCTGTCAGGATGTTCCCAATCAGCATACATCGCCTGTTCCAACAGGGTATGTAGAGGGAAAGTCTGTGTGACCTGAAAAAGGTCTCAGAAATCCCAAAGATGACCCAGGAGGCTCGGTCACCTCTGCAAGAGGCAACTTAAAGGCAGAACGAACCATTTTGATCAGAGTCAGGATCAAAAGTCTCTGCGACTGAGGCAGACATCGACTGGATATCTTCTTGTCCAGATTCCTCGGAAGTAGACTCATCTGCCGGGCACTCCACCGAATCCTGAGCTTTAAGTTCTTCCCCATCCTCAACCCATTCCTGCTCCAGACTAGGAGACTCCGGGGAGTTGGACTGGTCACGCTTCCTGCCACCCTGCGGGATGGAGGCAATCATGCCGGCAATCTTGTGCTCTAACCCGGAGAGAGCTGAGGACAGTTCATCCTTAGTGATAAAGGGTGAAGCAGCAGTGTTGACTGTAGGAACAATACCAGATAGGCGCAGCGGCTCAGACTGCCTGGAAGCCTCTGGTCCTTCAGGGGATAAAACACTAGGGAGACGACTAGGTTCATCAGGAACCACTGTCGACAAAAAAGTGTGCCCTTCCCTGTAGTGTTAGTCCCACTCCTCTTTTTGGAAGACATTTAATAGCCACAAAGAGTATTTGGGTGTGGTATTAACACACCTTAGAAGGGAAACCCTTTAATAGGGCTCACCAAGCCCCTATGCAACAATCCTGCTAAGCACCTTTAGCCTGCCAAGCAACACCTGATGACTCATGTGACCTGGGTGAGGAAAAAATGAACCACTGCAAGTGTCTGTTCAGAGCCTGCTCTGTGTCCCACAGCTGTCTTCTGGAAGCACCACAAGCATGGCCTACATAGCTAAAATAAGCTGGGTGTGCGCTGGAACGTTCTGTGCATGTGTGCGCACGCACGAATGTGCATTGTCCTGGCGAACAGGCGTGACTGTATTCGCGTACGACGCAAATCTTTGTGCGCCCAGATAAAGGCTACAGCGCATGTGCGGCGAAGCCGCCAAACAAACTGCTGAGCCCAGCGGCGCTTTTGCGAATGCATGTGCACCATGGCGAACCAAGGTGAAATGGCGCACCATTGTATGCCACCATATAGGTAAAAACAGCCAGACACAAGCAAAAAAAGTACACTTTGCAAGCCCCCACAGCTAGCCCAGAACCCCCACTTATGGGCACCGCACACAGGTGTCCAGCTTTTAGCTAGCTTGACTGATTGTAACAATCACTGGGACATTCCACAATAATAAAATAAAGGGGTTTCACTTACCCCTCCAGGCGCAGAGCCACTTAGAAACTAAGGGCCCAATCTTCACCCTTCACGGCGGGTTCCTGTCACTTGGATCTTCAAGGACTGGGTACCCTTTCATGTTTACGGTCCACTCCTTTGGACCTGTACAGCACCCTGCAGGAAATGCCTTGGCGCTGTAGTGTCCAGGATTTCCACTTCGCTGGGTCCATTGCCCGGAGGCCACATTACAGGAAAAAAACTTGCAGGATCTTGAGTCTTCTTTGCGAGGCTCGGGTACCATTTATCTATCCAAGCATAAAAGCCTGTGTCAAATGGATCCGATAGGTCAATCCCTTGATTCATTTTGGAACCATTTGTGGGACTAGAGCAGTGTTTCCCAACTCCAACCCTCAAGGCGACCCAACAGGTCATGTTTTCAGGATTTCCCTCAGACAAAACAGCAGTGGTAATTACTAAGGCAGTGAAACTGATCAAATCACCTGTGCAAAATAATGGAAAGCCTGAAAACGTGACCTGTTGGGGCGCCTTGAGGACTGGAGTTGAGAAACCCTGGACTAGAGACCTGGAGCTCAGAGAGCTCAAACAAACTGTGCCATCCACCTTGCAGACACTGGTAAAAAACTAAAGTACTTCCTGTATGGGAGGGGTTATATAGGGGATCACTTCCTGTCTGAAGACCTTTGGTCTAACAGCGTCCATTCCCCGAATGATGAAATATAACCCAGCAGGTAATGAATATTAGCCTGACTCTGTGTCCCATGATGTAGGAAAAAGAAAAAATGTATTTTATACACGCACTATATATATTTTGAGTGTGTGTGTGTGTGTGTGTGTGTGTGTATTATATTGTAGCAGAGCTACTCAGAGAGAGCCAGGAAAAGTCCTGTTTGGGGTTTGTACGTCTCCAAGGCTCCTCTCATACACCTTCAGGGATTTCTGATCCAGTTCGGATCTTGGTCCTCTCCCCCAGGCCAATTTAAACTCACCTGTGACAGACAGCACTGGTCTGTGAGAGCAAAAAGGTAGCCAACAAGCTGTAGGCTTGCTCAGCCTGGTAGTTAGGGCTTGTATATATTGTGTAGTTAGTGCTAAGACACGGCTAGGTTTTTTGTTCTGTTTGTTTTTCTGAAACACTGTACAGCACCTGGATATAGACTTGTATATATCACCAATAAACATCACACTGTTTGTCACTGCCTCACTGGATTTGGTATTTGTGCCTGAAAGACTGCTTTGTACCTGCTACCTGTCCCCCAGGTTACATACCATGTACACAAGATCTGAACTGGATTGTGGATCAGAGATCCCTGAACATGTATTAGAGGAGCCTGGGAGACTTATAAACCCCGAACAGGACCTTTCCCAGCTCTCTTGGGGATGCTCTGCTAATTTATAATATAATATATTAGTTATAGTGTGATAGGCAGAACACTGGACCAATGCCGGTGGCGGGACTGTGTGTGTGTGATGTGAGAGCCGAGTGGAGAGGAGATGACGGCTTGGTGAGGTACGTTGTCGGAAATCATTTAGGTTCATTTTTTTTTCCTCATTAATGTACACACAGCACAGAATTGTTGACATTTTTGCAGATTTATTAAAAAAGAAAAACTGAAATATCACATGGTCCTAAGTATTCAGACTCTTTGCTGTGACACTCATATTTAACTCAGGTGCTGTCCATTTCTTCTGATCATCCTTGAAATGGTTCTACATCTTCGAGTCCAGCTGTGTTTGATTATACTGATTGGACTTGATTAGGAAAGCCACACACCTGTCTATATAAGACCTTACAGCTCACAGTGCATGTCAGAGCAAATGAGAATCATGAGGTCAAAGGAACTGCCTGAAGAGCTCAGAGACAGAATTGTGGCAAGGCACAGATCTGGCCAAGGCAACAAAAAAATTTCTGCTGCACTTAAGGTTCCTAAGAGCACAGTGGCCTCCATAATCCTTAAATGGAAGACATTTGGGACGACCAGAACCCTTCCTAGAGCTGGCCATCTGGCCAAACTGAGCTATCCGGGGAGAAGAGCCTTGGTGAGAGAGGTAAAGAAGAACCCAAAGATCACTGTGGCTGAGCTCCAGAGATGCAGTCAGGAGATGGAAGAAAGTTGTAGAAAGTCAACCATCACTGCAGCCCTACACCAGTCGGACTTTATGGTAGAGTGGCCAGACGGAAGCCTCTCCTCAGTGCAAGACACATGAAAGCCCGCATGGAGTTTGCTAAAAAAGAAACCTGAAGGACTCCAAGATGGTGAGAAATAAGATTCTCTGGTCTAATGAGACCAAGATAGAACTTTTTGGCCTTCATTCTAAGCGGCATGTGTGGAGAAAACCAGGCACTGCTCATCACCTGTCCAATACAGTCCCAACAGTGAAGCAAGGTGGTGGCAGCATCATGCTGTGGGGGCGTTTTTTCAGTTGCAGGGACAGGACGACTGGTTGCAATCGGGGGGAAAGATGAATGCGGCCAAGTACAGGGATATCCAGGACGAAAACCTTCTCCAGAGTGCTAAGGACCTCAGACTGGGCTGAAGGTTTACCTTCCAACAAGACAATGACCCTAAGCACACAGCTAAAATAACGAAGGAGTGGCTTCACAACAACTCCATGACTGTTCTTGAATGGCCCAGCCAGAGCCCTGACTTAAACCCAATTGAGCATCTCTGGAGAGACCCAAAGATGGCTGTCCACCAACGTTTACCATCCAACCTGACAGAACTGGAGAGGATCTGCAGGGAGGAATGGCAGAGGATCCCCAAATCCAGGTGTGAAAAACTTGTTGCATCTTTCCCAAAAAGACTCATGGCTGTATTAGATCAAAAGGGTGCTTCTAATAAATACTGAGCAAAGGGTCTGACTACTTAGGACCATGTGATATTTCAGTTTCTTTTTTAATAAATCTGCAAAAATGTCAACAATTCTGTGTTTTTCTGTCAATATGGGGTGCTGTGTGTACAATAATGAGGAAAAAAATGAACTTGTGATGATGATTTTAGCAAATGGCTGCAATATAACAAAGAGTGAAAAATTTAAGGGGGTCTGAATACTTTCCATCCCCACTATATGTACAGATAGCTGCCCTATCTGTGGCAAACAAAACACCCTTTTTATACTAATAGAATAAAGATGCAGGCAGCGCTGGATCAACTGTTGGAATTTGTGAAGCTGCAGATCCCCACGGCAAACAACAACTTTTTGAAGTGCAAAATTGGTGGCCTGAGGAGCACATATAATAGGGAGCCCAAAAAGGTCCAGGATTCGCAGAGATCAGGAGCAGCAGCAGATATTTATGTCCCCAGGCTGTGGTACTACGACAGACTGCGATTTCTGTCAGACCAGACTGAAATCAGGCCATCACTCTCAACTCTTCCTTCCACTCTTCCTTCCACCTCAGATGAGTCTTCAGAAGTCCAACCTGGGCCTTCCACCCAGGAAGAAGTAGATGAGCCCAGCTTGAGTCAGGTATAGCATTGTTTAACATATTTCTCAAAATTGTGTGCAATTGATGAACAATAAACTAAAACCAAGTCCTTTTTTCATACACAGGAAAGCCTCAGCCAGGAGGAGGGCATGGAAAGTGGCAGCCAGGAGGTGGTTGGGCCCAGTAGCCTGACAGAATCGCAGGTTCCTCCCCTCCGCCTTCCAACAAAAAGGACCAGGGAGGGGAGGAACGTGCAGAAATCAGCGCTTTCTTTGATTCGGGAGACTACTGCGGCCCTCAGAGCCACCCCTAATATTCAAGAGGCCTATGCCTGCATGGCTGCCAGCAAAATGCAGGAAATGGAAGGTGGGCCAACACCTTATTTGTGAGGAAGTGATGTATCTGGCCCTAAATAAGTGGTTGAGGGGCGAACTTACAAACAAAACCCACATGTGTGAGTTGGACCATCCTCCTCCTGCCACAACTCCAACACCAGAACCACAGCCTGGAAGCAAGCGTGGAAGGAAGAGAAGAGAAGAGTGTGATGGCCTGGGTTCAGTCTGGTCTGACAAAAGTCACAGGCTGTTGTATGACCAAAGACTGGGGAAATATAGGTCATCTGCTGCTGTTCCTGATCTGAGTCCTGGACCGTATTCTGCTCCCTATTAAATGGACTCCTCAGGCTACCAATTTTGCCTGTCAAATAACTGATGTGTGCCCTGGGGTACAAAGGTTTCGCCAATTTTACCAGTTTATCCGGCGTTGCTTGACTTCCTCTTTATTTTATGACCCCTAATAAATGTCTATTTTTTTATCACAAATACTTGGCTATGTGTTTTAGTTCAAAAAGAACAGTTTGTGAGTAGGCAGGTACATTTCAAAAATACAATGTCAAATTAACAAGGGACACCAACCAATCTCCTTGAGGTTAAAAAATATAAGATAATAATGGTGTTGTGGTAACTTGACACACAAAATGAAAAAAACATTATGGAGATTACTATAAAAAAAAAAAAAAAAAAAAAAAAAACCAGGAGATCTTGGGGAAAAAAAAAAAATTCTGGAGATCTGACAAAAAAAAATAAATAAAGATTATTCATGAGATCACGAGAAATAATAGTTTGTCAGAACTCTGTGTGAATATCAGCAGCAAAACAACTTCATTATTATAGCATTATAAAGAAGAGGAGAATGCGCTGCATTAATATATTAAAAACATCTCCATTACGAACGCTAGTTTTACCAGACCGAGCGAGCGCTTCCGTCTCGTACTCGATTCAGAGCATGCGTGGAATTTTGTGCGTCGGAATTGTCTACACACGCTTGGAATTTACGACAAAGGACTTTGTTGTCGGAAAATTTGAGAACCAGTTCTCAAATTTTGTTTGTCGGAAATTCCGACAAAAAATGTCCAATGGAGCCGACACACGGTCGGAATTTCCGACAACAAGCTCACATCGAACATTTATTGCCGGAAGTTCCAACCACGTGTACACGGCATAAGAGTTTCAATTTGTATGCAATCAGGCAGGCCCATGCACTACATGGTTTTGGTAAATCAAAAGACAAAAATCTGCAGAAAATCTAATAGTGTGTATGGTGCCTTAAAGTGTTACTAAACCCACAACAGTATATTCAGTCTGCATATGCAGTAAAGCACACTTGTTATACTCACCGTGGAACCAAAAGGGTTAATTCTCTGCATTGTGTAAAAAGGCTGTTTGATCCTGTCTTCTCTGATCCTCCCCTTCTTCCACTGTCCCCAATCAATCTCCTGATAAGACAGAGCCTTCTATAAAGCACTCTGCACATGATCAGTTTGGTGTGTATTGCTAGAGAGTTTTGTTTTTTTTCCTTGGGAGTGATTAACATAGGGCCAATTAGCACTATACAGACAGAGGGTCAGGGGTCCTACAGCCTCAAAGGACTGTCAGAGGAGAATGAAAACTCCTCCTACAAGCTTTAAACAGACACCGAATAAAAAAAGTCATGACACTGCTATATACTGCCGATGAGAAAAGGTATTTACAGTGCCTTGAAGAAGTATTCATACCCCTGAAAATTTTCCACATTTCGTCATGGTACAACCAAAAATGTAAATGTATTTTATTGGGATTTTATGTGATAGACCAAGACAAAGTGGCACATAATTGTGAAGTGGAAGAAAAATAAACTAAACAAAAATAAACAAATAAATATCTGAAAAGTGTGGTGTACATTTTTATTCAGCTCCCTTTACTTTGATACCCCCAACTAAAATCTAGTGGAACCAATTGCCTTCAGAAGTCACTTAATTAGTAGAGCTCACTTGTGTGTAATTTAATCTCAGTATAAAAATACAGCTGTTCTGTGAAGCCCTCAGGTTTGTTAGAGAACCTTAGTGAACAAACAGCATCATGAAGGCTTAGGAAAACAGACAGGTCAGGGATAAAGTTGTGGAGAAGTTTAAAGCAGGGTTAGGTTCTAAAAAATATAGTAAGCTTTGAACACCTCATGGAGCACCGTTCAATCCATTATCCGAAAATGGAAAGAGTATGGCACAACTGCAAACCTACCAAGCCACCTCAACTGACAGGTTGGGCAAGGAGAGCATTAATCAGAGAAGCAACCAAAAGCCCATGGTAACTTTGGAGGAGCTGCAGAGATCCACAGTTCAGGTGGGAGAATCTGTTCACAGGACAACTATTAGTCATACACTCAAAAAAAAATCCGGCCTTTATGGAAGAGTGGCAAGAAGAAAGCCATTGTTGAAAGAAAGCCAGAAGAAGTCCCGTTTGCAGTTTGTGAGAAGCCATGTGGGGGATACAGCAAACATGTGGAAGAAGGTGCTCTGGTCAGATGAGACCAAAATTGAACTTTTTGGCTTAAAAGCAAAACACTATGTGTGGCAGAAAACTAACACTGCACAACACCCTGAACACACCATCTCCACAGTGGTGGGAGCATCATGTTGTGGGGATGCTTTTCGTTAGCAGGGACATGGAAACTGGTCAGAGTTGATGGGAAGATGGATGGAGCCAAATACAGGGCAATCTTAGAAGAAAATCTGTTAGAGACTTGAGACTGGGGCAGCAGAACAACGACCCTATACATACAGCCAGAGCTACAATGGAATGGTTTGGATCAAAGCATATTCATGTGTTAGAATGGCCCAGACCTAAATCCAATTGAGAATCTGTGGCAAGACTTGAAAATTGCTGTTCACAGACGCTCTCCATCCAATCTGACAGAGCTTAAGCTATTTTGCAAAGAAGAATGGGCACAAATGTCACTCTCTAGATGTGCAAAGCTGGTAGGGACATCCTCAAAAAGACTTGTAGCTGTAATTGCAGTGAAAGGTGATTCTACAAAGTATTGACTCAGGGGGTCTGAATACAAATGCATCCCACAGTTTTCACATATTTATTTGTAAAAAAAAAAAAATAAAGTTGAAAATCATTTATCATTTTCCTGTCACGTGACAATTATGTGCCACTTTGTCCATCACATAAAATACATTTATCTTTTCGGTTAAAACATGACAAAAGGTGGAAAATTTCAAGGGGTGTGAATACTTTTCACTGTAGGCACTGTAGCAGTTTATATTTACTAAAACTATTGTATTTCCATGTTCTGTGTACTGTGATAGACCAGATATATTGAATACAGGGTATTGGGTTTAGTAACACTTTAAAAGCCCAGAAAACTCCTCACGTTTGTTTTATCCTTTTATAGTCCTGTATTCCTGCATGTTACAATCCAAGTTATTTCTGCTGGGAAAGGTTTTAAAATACAATTTTCTCTAATTGAAAATGATGCCAGATGTGTTGAAGGAAGGGATTGTTACTCAGCTATGCCAGTATAGAGCACTGACGTGGGACACAAGTGTTCTTCCATAGACTTGTTTTGCAGAGGAATAGCGCAGGAGTTTGTGTCTCAAGCCAATCCTGCAACTTAGTGCACTAGGTCTTTTTTCTGGTACCTTTTGGACTGCACAGTTATATGTAAGCACCCTGCACAACTGCTGTAACAGGAAAGTTGACGTTACACAATCAAAATAAGAAGTTTAGTACATGGTCAATTTGATTGTATATTTTTTTTCGAACTTGAATTGGCTTTTTTCCTCTAGTCAAAAACCAGAGAAAAAAAAATCCAAGACAAAAAAAATTACCAAAAAGGAATAGTCGGGAAGAAAGGGGGAGAGCGAGAACATAAGGAAGGGGATGATAAAGAATGGCAGGACCTCTAGTTACTGTGTATAATTATCAATAACAGACTTCGTCTTTTGAACCACCTGCCTTACTAAAAACGAAGACTAGGCAACTTCTGTTGAATAAAAATCTATCCGGGCCAATGTTATATGGGTTTTAAAAAAGACCGATATGTTCAAATGCACGTTCCTGTGGACTTCACGGCTTCAGAATTTCTTGGGTATTTCAAGTGCTGCTCATGCATTATATATTAATCACTGGGGAGCAGTAGTGGAAATAATCACACAGACATCCCAAAGTACATATCAAGATGTGCCCATCTCACTATGCCAAATCACTTTCAGACAAAACTTGGCAAGGGTGTACAAACTCACAACAATAAATCTGAAATTCTTTTCTAACAAATTTCAGCACTTGGGTCAAGCTGACCTCTTTTCTGTGATTTAAAAGTGTAGTGCCAAAGTGCAGGGCAACAGGCTGACTTCATTGTTACTAGAATCAGTAAAACCCCACAGCAAAAGCTTTACCAGTTCCAGACAGCCCTTTGTTTCAGGGCCATTCCCTATAATCACCACTAACACATGGTGAAAAGCCAATTCACCAAAGGTGGTAAATACTGGCTCACTTTTGTACACATAGGACTTTGGCCATTTTTTTAAATTATTCTGCATATGCACAGTACATGCACCCTGAAAACAGCAGTTGAACTACAAATATCCCACTTACTATGAACACCACAGAGCGATTTAGGGCCCATTTACACCATTTGCATTGGTCTGTCCTAGTGCAAAAACGAGAGAACAATGTGTTCGGTTGGCCATACATTATACAATTTTCTTGTTCAATTGCCTTTAGATGTACCTTTATCTATGTAGTGCAAAGGCCTGCCTGATTGCATACAAACTGAAACTGTTCAGGTTTGACCCCATTATATGGTTTTGATAAATATAAAGGAAAATTGTATAATGTATGGCCAGCCTTCGGTCACACCAATATGTTGTGTGCTGAAAAAAATTGTGTGTGCAATACTTTTTTTAGTGCAGTGGGCTGTGATGCAAATCAGTGCATCCCAGTACTGTTGTGGTCAATATAAACTTAGTAAATTGTCATATCTCAATAAAGTTCTAACACAAAAAAAAAAAAATTATATTATATTACATACATACATACATACACACACAGTGGGGCAAAAAAGTATTTAGTCGGCTACCAACTGTGCAAGTTCTCCCACTTAAGATGAGAGAGGCCTGTAATTGTCATCATAGGTATACCTCAACTATGAGAGACAAAATGTGGAAACAAATCCAGACAATCACATTGTCTGATTTTTGAAAGAATTTATTTGCAAATTATGGTGGAAAATAAGTATTTGGTCACCTACAAACAAGCAAGATTTCTGGCTCTCACAGACCTGTATCTTCTTCTTTAAGAGGCTCCTCTGTCCTTCACTCATTACCTGTATTAATGGCACCTGTTTGAACTTGTTATCAGTATAAAAGACACCTGTCCACAACCTCAAACAGTCACACTCCAAACTCCACTATGGTGAAGACCAAAGAGCTGTCGAAGGACACCAGAAACAAAATTGTAGACCTGCACCAGGCTGGGAAGACTGAATCTGCAATAGGCAGGCAGCTTGGTGTGAAGAAATCAACTGTGGGAGCAATAATTAGAAATTGATGACAATTACAGGCCTCTCTCATCTTTTTAAGTGGGAAAGCTTGCACAATTGGTGGCTGACTAAATACTTTTTTGCCTCACTGTATGTATGTATATAGAGTCACCTGGTTTGGTGCTACAGCACTTGTGTGCTCCCAGCACACACCAGCGGCTGTTCAATCAGTGTGATGCTGGTGTAAATAAGTGAACAGAGCAGTTATAAGTAGCCATGTGCATAAGGGGACAAGCTGGACCAATGTAAGCATGTAATTAGGATCATACCTGGAGTTTATTCTTTAAAGTTGTTACTGCACATTGGTTTAGAACTATCATTACACACTGTACATCAACTAGTTTATGTCCTCTAACATTTCCCACCCATGATCTGCTGACAGTTGAGAACAAAAAGTGATCAGGCTGGATGGAATGCTCAGAGCACCAAAGTCATATAGGAACCTGCCAGACCTTGTGTTTACCGGACAAAATCAAAATACTTGGGTTTTAGGCTGGGTTCACACATATGCAATGCCAGACATAGCGTGTGATTCGCACCACATTGTTGTGCACAGCACATTACATGCGATGTCTGTGCGATGCAAATTCAGCCTTACAGTTTGTATGGCCGAATTCACATCGCATTCAGACCAAAATGGTGCAGGACCCTTTTTTTGGTCCGCACTGGAATCAGATCGCATGGGCGTTCACACCCATGCGATCCAATTGCACAGTTCGCACTGTGATCTGCAAACTGATTTGAGGGTGCCATTAACTTTCTATAGACACCCGCAGTGGTTCGCAGCGTGAACTGCCTGCAAGTTAGATGCAAAGCGAAAACCCGCACAGGCATTGTGCTGGTTCCCACATCGTATATGTGTGAACCCAGCCTACGTGTAAAACCTGAATACAATAGAACCCTGTGTAGTGAACTTGCAGGAGAGTAGAGTATACTGTAACACGTGAAAAAGAGTGGTTACTTACCAAAACAATATTCGCAGTATATTGGCCACAAGTAGCATGAGACATACATAGACAGAGAAGCCCTCTGCATTCTGTGTTCTACTAATGTCTCTGTACTGGGGTATGTATGGCACTATTCCCCCAAAGATCATAGCAGCTGATGCTCCCCATGATATCAGTTGGTGAAAAGACGACAAAAGCCAGTCAGCTCCTTCTTCACTCATCCTGGCTCAGGGTCACCTTGTCTCTCCTTTGGCTTTATCCAGCTTCTCTGTCCCTGGCAGAGTCACTCTATCAGCATTAGTACAGTGGGTTCAAGCTCCAAACATATGCTTGGATATTATATCCCATTATAGTATCTGTAAGAAAAAGGAGGAGACCTGGATAATTAGTTATGCCTTTCAACAAAAGTGTGCCTTGTATTAGAAAGAAAGTTTGTCCTCTAAATCTAGCACTTATTCAAAGTTTATATATATATATATATATATATATATATATACACATATTACACACATACAAAAAAGTAGCAGTCCATAACGCAGTGACAATTTTATTTTGTCATTAACAAGGCTATCTGTATCCCCTCAATGGAGTGAAATTAATACAGCCTCTAGGTTTATTATCCTGCACTTTTTCTCAGGAAAAAACAAAAAAAACATACAGACTGTCGAAATGTCCTAACTGAAATAAGGAACAAAAAAGTATGTAAAATTTTAAACCATGTGAAATTTATCATGATATATTAGAGATGCACCGAAATTTAGGCGGCCGATACACGTTGGCTGAAAATAGTGTTTTTCCGCATTTTGCTAATAGAGAAAAAAGGTGCCAATAATGGCTCAGAAAACGCATGCGATTTTGATGGGATTTCACCATGATTTTTCTCTGCTTATGGTGTGTTTTTCATTGATCACTTGACTCAAAAAACGCATCAAAAACATAACAGGTACGTTATTGATGTGTTCTTGCTGCGTTTTCAGTGCATTTCAACAGGAAGGTGTGTCTTTGTTGCATTTTTTTTTTTTAACTGACCAAAAGTGTGGCAAACAAGATTTTTAACACGGAAGTGCAACAGACCAGTGTGAAGACATACATAGAATTTAAAAGGGATGCATTTTTCGTGAGCTTTTCTTGCGCTAAAAGTGCAGACAATGAATTCATATTCATTTAAAAACGCATGATATTATTTTAAAAAGTCAAATATATATATATATATATAAAATTGTATTTCTTTTTTTGTTTTTCTGTTTCGGGCCAAGTGCATCCCAAATTTTCGGTACCAAAATTTCCATTCGGTGCACCTCCAAGATACATTCCATTTATTATTAGGTATTAAATTTTCATGCATGGAATTTTGGAACATAAACAAAAAGGAAAAAACAATATCTCAAAAGTCATCCCAGTCTATTTACCTGCAACAACAAAAACAAATAAATATAATAAATGTCACAGAGCACAATGTTTCACACAAATAAATTCAAACAGCCAGGGATGACGAGAGTGATACTGGGGTTTGGGAGAACACCATCTGCTTCCATAGTTATATAGTGAGAGGTTACTGACCTACTAAACACAATCTGTTGTAATCATCTGACAGCCACTCCTAGCGATTGACATAGCTGGCCTGAGCAACAAGACAAGCAAACACTGCACCAACCAAGCATATAAACTCCTAAAGGGCCAAGATAAGATAAGAGCTCAAAGATGATTAATAGAATTGCATTGCAATAAATAGTAGAAAGAACTACACATGATACGGATCTATTAAATAAAGAAATGTGGTCAGTTCCAATGACAACATGCAGTGGAACCTTTACAATCAGACATAGGATCCACCAGAATTTTAACAGCCAGTCAGGCATAAAGTCCCCCGGAATTTTAGCAGTCAATGAGATATGGGGTCACACACACAATTTTAGCAATCAGAAACGGGGTTCCTGAGAATTTTATCAGACAATCAGATATACAGTCATAAATAAGGGGGTTGATTTAGTAAAACTGGAGAGTGCAAAATCTGGTGCAGCTGTGCATGGAAGCCAATCAGCGTCTAACTTCCACTTGTTCAATTAGACCCCTTTCACGCTGAGGTTTTCAGGCGTTTTAGAGCTAAAAATAGCCTCTAAATAGCGCCTGAAAACCGCCTCCTATTCATTCCAGTCCGTCTTTTCACACTGGGGCGGTGCGCTTGCGGGATGTTGCGAGCAGCATCTTTGGGGTGGGTTGAAAGTACTGTATACAGCGCTCCCAAAACGCCCTGCCCATTGAAAAGCGCTTCAAAATCACCACAACACAGGCATTTTTAACCCCTTCTTTGGGGTTAAAAGCCCCCTGCTAGCAGCCGAAAAGCGCCACTTAAACAGCGGTAAAGCGCTGCTAAAACGAGCGTCACTTTAGGTCTAACGCGGCCGCGACCCCAGTGTGAAAGGGGTCTTAAGCTTTGACAATAAAATCTGGAAGCCGATTGGTTTCTATGCAGTGCTGTATCAGATTTTGCACTCTCCAGTTTTAGTAAGTCAACCCCAAGGTCTCTTAGAATTTTAGCGGTCAGTTATACATAGGGTTCCCCTAAATTTTAGAAGTCAGCTTAACGCGATTGTTAAGTCTGTTTTTAAACAAAAAAAACAAACATGTTTTACTTACCCGATATATGCAGTTTTGCAAAGAGCAGCCCAGATCCTCCTCTTCTTGGGTGCCTCTTCTGTGCCTCTGGCCCCTCCCTCCTTTCGTGTGCACCCACAGCAAACAACCTGCTATGGGGGCACCCAAGCCAAGTCACAGCTCCCTGTGTCCATTCAGACACGGAGCTGTGGCCCGGCCACGCCCCTCATGGACATCCCTGGACAGAGATGGGGCTCAGGCAAGTATTAGGGGGCTGTTGCACACAGAAGGCTTTTTATCCTAAGGCCCCTTTCACACTGGGGCAGTGGGTGCGTCGGCGGTAAAGCACCGCTATTTTCAATTTTGCGGCGCTGTTCGGCCACTAGCGGGGCTCTTTTACCCCGGCTAGCGACCAAGAAAGGATTAAAATCACCTGCAAAGCGCTGGTGCAGCAGCGGTTTGCCGGTGGTATAGCAGCGCTTCCCATTGATTTCAATGGGCAGGATCGGTGGAGGAGCGGTATACACACCACTCCAAAGATGCTGCTAGCAAAAGTATTGCACAGAGCAGGTAATGCAAGTATAGACATTTTTTGTTTTGTTTTTTATGAAAATAAAAGATTTACAACCACTTTAATGGATCTCCGATTTGCAATACTGAAAACACACATATTGGCTGACTAGGGAAGTGGGGACTGGGATGCCAGTTTTTATGCCCGTCAGTGGGATGCTATGTGTACAAGTGTGACTAAGGCAACCAAGACAACACTGCTTTGGGACTGTATGATGGGTGAGGACCGCAGACTAGGGGTAATGCATGAACTCACTTGTCCCTAATAAATCTCACCACAATCACACCTGTGTTGCATCGCAAATTACATCACCCGTTTTGTGTGGAACAAGCACAGTCCCCCACCACCACTGAAATCTGACCCTACAATCTACCAAACTCTAATATGAGGACTTACCCAAACTAATCAACCTATACCCAATCAGACAGGCTCTTGCACTTTTGGTGCCGAAACCAAAAATGACAGTTTAAAATATATATATATATATATATATATATATATATATATATATATATATATATATATATATATAATTAATCGTAGCATCGATGCATCGCGATTCGACCATACACGATGCGGCATTGATGCTACGACTGGAGTAATCGATGTTTGGATGACATCATCCTCACGCCGCGTTATGCCCCGCCTCCACGACCGAACGGAGCCGAAAGCCGCCGAAGAGCTGTGGGAGTAAGTGCCGGCTTTTCCCGCTTGCTGCCCCTGACTGATGTCGTCCCCCTGCTGCCCTGCGTCGAGGAGCGACGCTGTGTGCACGTTGGAGAGGACATGGAGCGCCAGTGGCTGGAGCTGCTGCTGCTAAGAGCGGCGGCGGCCGGCTTGTGGAGCACGGAGCCGTGGCATATCAAGCCAGGTGTTACGGATGAGGCATAGCCAGGTGAGGGGGCCGCGGGGAGGACACCGAGGGGACTGGACATGGTAAGGGAGGTGCCAGACTGTCCTATCCAAGAAGACCAATACACCGCCGCCCTCACCACTAACCTGTCACCATATAATACTATTACCATAGCGCTCCCCTGCCCAGTGTCACCACGGACCAATTCCCATCCTTCTCGACCAGCATCCACACAGTCCTCTGCTCTTCCCCCTACCTCTACACAGTGAGCATGCAGATAGGGCAATAAAACAAAAAATGGTGTGCAGTGCTTTGTGGTGATAAATGCACAAAAGAGTCTTATTAAGTAGTGAATAAATATATAGTCCTGAAATATATAAATTGTGATCTGATTAAAAGAAATCTTTTGTGTATTCAAAGTAATTCCAGTGCGGAGTGTGCTCTGCTGTGTTCAAATCATTCCTGATTTCTGGTGAATGACTTATGTCCTTTTACCCCCACCTATCTCCAATCCGATCTGCTTAAAAAAAAACAGAAGGGGATCCGTCCCCTTCTGTCATCTGCCCGCTCCACTCATTGTGGCCCACGATCAGTTACCAAGTAGGGTTGCCACATCATCCCTTTAATCCAGGACACATATTAATTACACATGTTCGGTGGCTGATTAAGGCGGTAATTAAACTCATAGTGCCTCTGTAATTAATATGTGTCCTGGATTAAAAGGGATAATGTGGCAACCCTATTACCAAGTAGCTAAAGTGGCCCTCGCTGCTCAAAAGGTTGGGCACCCCTGCGTTAAGGACTCATTCATACAGGTGCTCAGTCACTTGTGCAGAGTCCAAAGTTGTTCTTCCTTTTTTTTCCCCCCACCTCTGAGAGGAGTGTAGGCAGCCCATAGAATGTGAATGGGTAGGGTCGGCTATGCAGACTCACCCACACAGCAGAGTCGGACAGTTAAGGGACCTGGATAAACAGGTTCTGTGCTCCCTGGAGTTGCAGCTCATCAGAGCAAAGTAGCAAGTTACACCAGGCAATGCTTGTGAAAACAGTGATTTCAACAGAAAATACACATTGGGGTTGATTTACTAAAAACTGGGAGAGTGCAAAATCTGGCGCAGCTCTGCAGAGAAATCAATCAGCTTACAGTTTTTTTGTTTTTTTTTATTTGTAAAAGCTTGGACCCCTTTCACAATGGGACACTTTTCAGGCACCTGTAAAGCACCTCTCATGCCTCCCCAGTGTGAAAGCCTGAGTGCTTTCACACTGGGACGGAGCGGGGGAGAGGAAAGAGGAGCTATTTCAGTAAAAAAAAAAAAAAATCTATCTACAAATTAATCTACATTAATAATTTAGTTTATTCAGCATGAAATGGAGTTTAGTTATGAAGCATGAGACTGTAGTATTCTGCAATGTTTACATTTTTGGTAAACTCATTCAATGAATCCAAGCTCTGCAAGCCGAGATAAATGCGATGCATTTGCATAATTTTACAGTAACCATGAGATAAATAAAAGTTCAGGAATATTCCTTTATCCCATTGTTTTGCAAATCTATGTACACTACATACTGTATGATTGTTTGAAGAGAAATGCATCTGTTCCAGGCTCTAAGTGTGAGGAGGAAAGCCAAGCAGTAAAAAATGAAAAAGTGAAACCTTCTAAAGCAGCTTATAAACCTTGTGATCTTTCTGCAAATAGCTTGAAGTGCTTTATTCCTCCCTTAAAGAAGCAAAATGGCAGCAGGCCATAAAAGAGACCCAGTTTGGAAATATTTCAATGAAGTTCCTCTACCTATGGGTAAAGCAGGTATGTGTGCAAAATGTAAGCAATGCAACAAAGAGATGCAAGGCCTGGTGGTCCGAATGAAACGTCATGAGAAGAGGTGCTGTGATAAAAGGACCGTGTTTGAAGCTTTTTTTATGTGGACCCAGCTGATCTATTCAGTTTAAGTTTCTTTGTTGTTTTTTTTCAAAGATATGTTGTTTATGCACTTCAGTTACTAAACATTGATGTTTAACTACTTTGCACCCGCGCTATAGCTGAAAGATGGCTGCAGCGCGGGCCTTAATTGCCGGGAGGGTATCAATGGACATCCTCCCTGCGCAAGCGCAGTCTGCGCGACCCTGCAGGTTGCACACAGCACGCTCTGTGATCAGCGAGTCTGAGACTCGGCTGATCACAGATCCGAGTAGGGGGTCGATCCTGACCCCCTTAGCAAGTGATCAACTGTCAACCAAATGACGGCTGATCATGTGATGTAAACAGAAGCTCAGTAATCAGTATTTTTTTCCCTCACGCTGATGGGAAAAAAAATAAAAATAAAAAAAGACGATCACCGGCTTCTGTCAGAGGGACATCGGTCCCTCACTCAGAAAATCGCGGCTGTGCCCACCAGTGGCACCTATCAGTACCATCCAGTGCCACCTACCACTGCCCAAAGTGCAACCTGCCAGTGCCCACAGTGCCACCCATCAATGCCCACCAGTGCTGCCATTCAATGCCCATCAGTGTCTAATAATCAGTGCCACAGATCAGTGCTGCCCATCAGCGTCACCTACCAGTGCCCATCAGCGAAGGAGAAAAATTACCGGTTTTCAAAATTTGTTAACAAAACTATGAAACAGTTTTGTTTCATAGTTTGAAACCTTTTTATTATTATTAATAATTTGTTCCATTCCATTTGTTTAGATGCATCATTCGTTATTTCAGATAATTCGTAACAGATAAATTTGTATTAGTTACGTTCACAAAACAGCCAAATTTGAAAGGAAAAATTCCAATTCTTATAATTTAATTGTTATTTATCATTTCGAATTTTACTGATTTTCTCTTTTTTTGCATTTTCTAAATTTTTGAATTTCGAAAATTCAGAAATTCGAATTTTCGGATTTCTGAATTTCTGCATTTCCGAAAAAAGCAAAAAAACTAATGGAAATGAAAAAACAAAAACAAATTTTTTGTCAGTGCACATCTACCTGACAAGCTTATTATTCTAAAATAGGAAACCTTCTTTTTGTTTGCAAAAATATTAAAAAGATTCCAACTACAAGCAAGAATAAATCCTTACATTTAAAGAGCACCTGTCATTTCCGATCCATCATGGCAGCGCCTGTTAGCGGGCATCCACTCACCTGCTGCTGCCACGTCCCTCACCTTGTTGTGTCACTACTGCATCACCAGCCGTAGCATTAAAGTAAATGGGACTGTCGGTGAGTCAACAGCGGGTCAGAGGAGGAGCCACTGCGGGACAGAGATGACAGTTGCTCTTTAAATAATGCCTCTTTACTAGTGATTTAAATCAAATTCACCCCGATTGCAGATACAGTATGTTCTGAATATTTGATTTATTCTGCCCTGACACAATTCAAACAAGATTTGGGCTCCCTATTGAGACAGGCTGCAGGTGACTACTTTGAGAAACAAGTCAATTAATTTTAACCATTGTTTAACTGTGAAAGATAGCATGAGTGAAGAGAACCCCATGCTTTATATACACGTTCCCCTTTGGCTAGGAGCATGTATGTATCATGAGGGAAAGAGGTCAGATGATTTTGAGGAATCCCATCTCCAATTCTAGAACTGACACAGCATCATAGAAACGTAAAATTCCTAGATTGTAAGCTCCAACGAGCAGGGCCCTCTGATTCCTCCTGTATTGAATTGTATTGTAATTATACTGTCTGCCCTTGTGTTGTAAAGTGCTGCATAAACTGGCGGTGCTATATAAATCCTGTATAATAATAATAAAATGCCCAAAACAAGATTTTTGTAATGGGCCACCCTTCTCTGGATTCATGTAAAAGGGAAAGGACTAAAGGCAAATCTGTTAAGGTGGTATTAAACCCCAAAACAAAGATGTATTATATTGCAGCTTAGCAAATCTTAGCAAGACTAGGTTCACACTTATGCAGGCTGTGCACCCAGAGTTTGCTTGGGCACTTTCATTTAAAATGTGCTGCCGTGCCCCGTGAAACGCAGGAAAGAAGTCCCTTCACTACTTTGGATATCATTTTCTTACATTCACTATAGAGTTACTATACTGGTGATGCCGGCTGCTGATTCATCCTAATTAATAGAATATTTCTTAGTAGCGCAACAATACCCCCTTTTTTCTTTTTTTTTGATGTTAAGAGATCTTGGGCTCCTCCACCTTCCGTTTGAGAATGCCCCACAGATGCTCAGTAGGGTTTAGGTCTGGAGACATGCTTGGCCAGTCCATCACCTTTACCCTCAGCTTCTTCAGCAAGGCAGTGGTCATCTTGGAGGTGTGTTTGGGGTCGTTATGTTGGAATACTGCCCTGCGGCCCAGTCCTTGAAGGGAGGGGATCATGCTCTGCTTCAGTATGTCACAGTACATGTTGGCATTCATGGTTCCCTCAATGAACTGTAGCTCCCCAGTGCTGGCAGCACTCATGTAGCCCCAGACCATTACACTCTCACCACCATGCATGACTGAAGGCAAGACACACTTGTCTTTGTACTCCTCACCTGGTTGACGCAACACACACTTGACACCATCTGAACCAAAATAACTTTATCTTGGTCTCATCAGACCATAGGACATGGTTGCAGTAATCCATGCCCTTAGTCCGTTTGTCTTCAGCAAACTGTTTCCAGGCTTTCTTGTGCATCATCTTTAGAAGAAGCTTCCTTCTGGGACCACAGCCATGCAGACCAATCTGATGCAGTGTGCGGCGTGTGGTCTGAACACTGACAGGCTGACCTCCCACCTCTTCAACCTTTGCAGCAATGGTGGCAGCCCTCATACATCTATTTTACAAAGACATCCTCTGGGTATGACGCTGAGCACGTGCACTCAACTTCTTTGGTCGACCATGGTGAGGCCTGTTCTGAGTGGAACCTGTCCTGTTAAACCCCTGTATGGTGTTGGCCACCATACTGCAGCTCAGTTTCAGGGTCATGGAAACCTTCTTATAGCCTAGGCCATCTTTCTGTAGAGCAACAATTCTTTTTTTTCAGATCCTCAGAAAGTTCTTTGGCATGAGGTGTCATGTTGAACTTACAGTGACCAGTATGAGAGAGTGAGAGCGATAACACCAAATTTAACACACCTCCTCCCCATTAACACCTGAGAAATTGTAACACTAACAAGACACCAGGGAGGGAAATGGCTAATTGGGCCCAATTTGGACATTTTCACTTAGGGGTGTACTCACTTTTGTTGCCAGCGTTTTAGACGTTAATGGCTGTGTGTCGAGTTATTTTGAGGGGACAGCAAATGTACACTGTTATACAAGCTGATCACTCACTACTTTACATTGTAGCAAAGTGTCATTTCTTCAGTGTTGTCACATGAAAAAAGATATAATAAAATATTTACAAAAATGTGAGGGGTGTACTCACTTTTGTGAGATACTGTAGGTGATTAAGCCGCAGGGATTTCAAATCACCAGACCAATGAAATCGGTGACCTGATGTCTTACAGCGGGTGATTACAGTACTCCTGTATAGTGGGACCCGGGGGGGGATGGGGAAGGGGGTCCAGTGTAAGTTCACCTTACAGATTTTCTGTAAAGGTAAACTTGCCCTTTAACAACAACAACCCAACTGTAGGTCGTAAATGCAGTACATTTGCTGGAACCGGATGGCACGGTAAAAAAACGACAATGTAATCCAGTTGCAGTGCAGTTCCAAAAATTGCTGCATGCCTAAAATGAATGGGCTCAAATCGCACTGCACTGAATCGCATACAGGAATGCGGTGTGGTTCCTGCGCGATTCACATGCAGTTAATAGTGTGAAATGAGTTGGTAAACTGCAAAATATTAATTTGTATTTTTTGGTTTAATACTGCTTTAAAGATCAGGCAAACGAACGTCAACACTGCCTCAAAACCAATCCACGTGCAGGAGGTACGGCTGGGATAAGAATAAAGGGCTAACAACACACATTAGGGGACATTGCACATTTAAGCTGGCAACCCTCTAAATCTTTGTACAAAGTTAGTAACTATTGCAGATCTAAATTAAATATATAAATAAAAAAATATATAAAAACAAAAAAAAAAAAAAAAAAAACTGGTGTTTGTTACTGCAGTTTAAATTTTTTTCTGTTTTAAAAGGTCTGCAGGAAGAAAATAAGCAGGTAATACAACACCTGACATTTACATATAACACGGACATAAATAATAAAATGTGTTTTACAAACATCCTTTATTGCACAACCCTGTTAGGTATACAGAAAAGCTGTGTAAATGAAGACCAATTCCTTCTTAATAAAAAAAAAACCCTACATGAAATCTCTTTTTTTAGCCTCTACAGGACTCTATTTTATGTCAGGTCAGTTTTGAAAAAAAAAAAAAAAATAATAATAATAATAATATTGCTTTCAACTGGATTGCAAACAATCTTATCTTCCTAACAGAAAGCTGTTGTCTGCGTCTGCTCTGTGTAAAGTGATACTAAACAGAGAAGTGCTAAAGCGGTTGTAAATCCCGCTTTGTTATTTTTACCTACAGGTAAGCCTATAATAAGGCTTACCTGTAGGTAAAATGAATATCTCCTAAACCTGTACGGTTTAGGAGATATTCACCCTGCATGCATCCGCTGACTTCAATGGCGCATGTGTTTTTTTATATCATACTGTAGAGTATAAGATTTCCTATCATTTGAGCCCAGTCTTGCCACAAAGAGTTAATCCAGCTCTGAGCAATCCTCTTATTGTTCAGTGAGATAATTCTTGACAAACTGAGAAAAACTTTGTCAAATCCTCCCCATTGCTGTGAGTGACAGGTGATTTACATCTCGTGCTCTAGCCTAAGAGACATGCAGTATTTTTAAATTCCCTCTCCCACTCCTTTCTTCAGCAGCTCTGCAAGGATTGGCTGTTCCACACCTCACCATGATTTGGCATGCTGAAGTCGTGTGTTTACTTTCCTGTCTTTTCACTGGATGTTAGAGGTCATAGCAGAATTTCAATGTTAGAAATACACAGGAGAAAATGCATATTGACAAGGGGAGTGTAGAGGTGGGCGGGGAGTCTACTGACATCACGACTCCACCCACCGAGCTCCAGACAACAGACCCACCCACAGAATATGCAGTATTTCGGGTCTAATAACAGACAGAGGGGAGACATTTGACAGGTAAAGATACATGCAGGAGGCATGTATATCCTTATTAGGGCTGCAACTAACGATTATTTTCATAATCGATTAGTTGGCCGATTATTGTTTTGATTAATCGATTAATAATCTTAAAAAAAAGTGTGGTGTATAATTTAGTTAATATGTAAAGTTTAAAAAAAAAAAGGCAATTTATTCTTAAATATCTCTATGCACTGGTAAATATAAATAACCAACTATATGGTTAGGGAGTGAAATCTTTAATCCTCTGAGAATAACAGACAGAAGAGATATACTCTATACATTATTAGAGGTTGAATCTGGTAAATATCAGACTCAGATCAAATTTTTTTTATTTAAAGAAAAAAACAATTCTAGACTGTTTTGCAGATTTTCAAACAGAACTGTAATATTACATGCTTTTCTGCAGCTTCTCCATTGAAGTATATTGAACAAAAAAGCACCCTTTCCAAATACACAGCAGCTGAAAAAAGCATAAATATGAACGTTAAAATGAACTGTAGTGCATTTCTGCAAAAAGCACCAAAAACACATGGGTGGGAACCAGGCCTAAGACATTTAGTAAGATAATGGAGTTAAAAAAAAATTAGCCCTTCGTTTTTTTACTGTGCAACATTGAAAGTAATATTTACAGTAGAGATTTTTTGCTCTTTGTGTGCTATATAGGGCTGATTTTAACCCCATTATGTTACTGGCCGATTAATCAATTATGAAAATAGTAATCGATGAATTTCATAATCGATTAGTTGTCGATTAATCGATTAGTTGTTTCGGCCCTAATCCTTATAGATAACCCCTATGGCAGTAGTTTAGAAAGGATAACATTGGGTTTACATCCACTTTAATTGGTATATATCCAAGAATCGTATTCCTCAGCATTGTTGTGTGGTCACATGATTATTTCCTGTTCTTTGACATCTGCAGGGAAAGATCCTTGGGATGGTCTTCTATTACTCTGATGATGTGCGCTCTCTACAGTGGGAGTCTGTCTGACCAGCCCAACTTCAGAAGAGCAATTCAAGTAAAAAAGTGTTACTAAACCCAGGACCCTGCATTCACTATATCTGATCTCCCACAGCACACAACATGCAAATGCAATTATTTTGGTAAATATAAACTGCTAAATACCTTTTCTCATCAGCAGTTTTATAGCAGTCTTGTGACTTCAGTATCACTATCAGTGTCTGGCTGAGCACTGGTTAAAGCTTGGAGGAGTTTTCATTCTCCTATTCTGCATGACTCCTGATCCTCCGTTTGGCAATACACACCAAACTGAGCATGTGCAGAGAGCCCCCACAGCTCTGTGCCATCAGCAGATGGATTGGGGACAGTGGAAGGAGGATCAAACAACCTTTTTTTTTTTTTTTTTTTTTTTTTACACAATGCAGAGGATAAAGGCCCCTTTCACACGATCGGACCGTTCAGGTCCGCCTGTCAGTTTTGACGGTGGACCTGAACGGGCGCTCCATGTTAGTCTATGGAGCCTCGGATGTCAGCGGAGACATGTCCGCTGACATCCGACCCAGTCCAATACGCTAAAAGCAGACATCCAGGTCCGTCACTGGCGGATCAGGTGAGATCTGATGAAAACGGACATGCTGTCCGTTTTCATCCGATCCCTCCATAGGCGGCAGCAGCGCCTGACAAGCCCCTCCCCACTCAGTAAGCAGAGAGGGACCTGTCATCCGCCGGCTCAACGGAGATCAACGGACAGATCTCCCGCTGAGCCGGCGGACCGAGGCGGGCTCCGTAGAAACTGAGTCCGCCTCGTGTCAAAGGGGCCTAAGCCCTTAGGTGCCACACTGAGTATAACAAACATGCTTTACTGCATAAACAGACCAATTTTACTGTTTTGGGTTTAGTAACACTTTAAATTATAAATGTCAAAAATGGTTTTATAGCTCCCTATGAATATATATTTATTGTACATTAATATGGTGTAGGCAGAGTCAATGATTGACACTAACTTTCTATTTGTTCAGACGGCATCTGCATCCAAGGCTCTTTTTCTTTAGCAATTACATTTGATATAGTCATTACGGATTTATGAAAAAAAATTAAGCTTTTTTGAGATTCTCTGAGTGAATGTAATCAATCAGCGCGCTATATCCTGCACCCATAATCTTTTGCAATAGGAAGACATGGAGGAGGAGGAAAGGAGAGACATGTCATTTACCACTGTGTATACACCTACATATGCGGCTCTATAGTCACGTGAGCTGCACAGATAAGAAAAAGGAAATGAGATTTGAAGGGAACTGAAATGTAAGCATGCTCCGTGGAGGACACCAGCTGGTCTACACAGTCTCAGCTTGCAGTGGGGACACAGAAGATGAGAGGGAGAGCTGAAGACAGGATCAACCATGTATATTTCACTCTACACAAAGGCTTTAATTGCTTTGTGAGTATACACACTGTTATAGAGCATGCGTACACACTGACCGAATGCCGGTTTCTGCTGAACAGACTTAGAACTGAACACCAACATGCAAATACTGTCTAAATACAAGAGGCATGTGTATTCCTATTTTAATCTTAGTGTTTTTGTGTATTTCTTCTAGATGTGTGCATTTATCCAATGTGAAAATGTTTGTGCGGGAGCTTCCTGTAATAAAGACCAGACACTGCTGCTCTCTCTCCTTACACAGAATGACTGGTCTGGTCTCCGCCCCCCCTTGTAGGGAGTGGGGTCTGTTCTGCTCAGGCTATGTACAGCACGGCGATGATGTCACTGATACAGATATTACTTTGTAAAACGTGTTTGTAATGGCATTTGGTGCACACAAAGTGGATTTATATCCTTTGTGGCCATTGAGGAACATTTAAACTAAAGTGTTTGTACGCGAAGTTCAAGTGGGGTTCCCATTTTAAAAAAAAATTAAAAATTAAAAGTCAGCAGCTACAAATACTGCAGCTGCTGACTTTTAGTTGGACACTTACCTGTCCCAGGGTCCAGCGATGCGGGGGATTGAAGCTCCGCTCGTCCCCCGTCCCCCCCCGCTCGGCGGCGCCGGCATTCTAACTGTGGGCGCCTGGCTGTGGCTTCACAGCCAGACACCAACTGCGCATGCGCGAGCCGCGCGCTGTCACTGGCCCCGCAATCATCTGAGACCGGTCACGTGTCCCAGATGATTGACAAGAGGGAGGGGAGAGAGGCAATCTCCCTTCCTGCGCCGAGGGAAGTGATGTCACCAGCCCAGGTACCGAAAGAGGCAGACTACGAGGGACCCCCTAGCAACAGGCATTTACAGGTGAGTAAAAAAAAAAAAAAAAAAAAAAAAAAATTCTCCAAATATTTTTTTTTAAACACATTACTATTTTTTTTTTTTTTTTTTTTTTTTTTTTGGGGTTGGAACTCCACTTTCAGCTTTAAAAAGGAAATCTATGAGCACTTTCGATTTAAAGCATCAGCACTGTAATAGCAATAATTTTTAATAATCCAATATAACCTTACTTGAAAACTCTTTTCGTGTTCTGCCTGTCTGCTGGCCATCTCTTTCCACAAGTTCCTGGATTCCCTGCACATTTTGCAATTTCTCCATTTTACTGTTTACTTTCAATACCTAAGGACTACATATCCCATGGTACCTTGCTGCGTGCAATCAGTGACTCCTGTACTGACTCCACCATCTGAAACTCCTCCTCTCAGCACCTCCGTAGCTCGGAAGGCATGTGAAAATGTGTGACACAGCTATGCCTACCCACAAGGTATAATGAATATACGTCACAGAATTTAGGGAGGTAAAACGTGTGGGATTTTCACAAAATAAAAGTTTACAAACTTTAAGATTGATCAGTTTAGTACGAGGATGGAAAATTAAAATACAATGTAAATCAATATACAATTTTACATTTGTACCATAAATACGCTTTAATAAAGAACCAGTCGCTGCCAAGTTGACTCCGTATTCCAATGAAACACCCACTGTAGCCAAGTGGTTAGCATTTTCAAATCCCAACCATGGCACTACCTGCCTGGAGTTTGCATGTTCTCCATGTGCCCACGTGGGTTTCCTGCAAGTACTCCGCAGACGCCGCGCGGGAGATGGTCAGGGGCCGCAGACGCCGCGCGGGAGATGGTCAGGGGCCGCAGACGCCGCGCGGGAGATGGTCAGGGGCCGCAGACGCCGCGCGGGAGATGGTCAGGGGCCGCAGACGCCGCGCGGGAGATGGTCAGGGGCCGCAGACGCCGTACAAGAGATCAATGCAGCCTCATCAGTGCCCAATAATTTCAGGATTTCAAAAGACAGTGGCTAAAAAGGATAGGAGGGTTTAGTTCCATTTTAACCTCACACAGAAGGCTAAGACTGGGTAGGACTTCCAGCAAGTAAAAAGCCAAGCAGCCTTTTTTACTTATGTGGATGGGACCATGTAACACATATAACATTGTTATGGTGGATAAGACAGAAAGCTTTCCTCCAGTTATACCAGCAGGCATCTCGTATACTGGGATCTGTGCGGCGAGCCCCATACATCGGACATAAACCATCTATGTAGTCCACACAGGCTGTCATCACCATCAGCAACTCATATTGTATCCATCACAAAGACAGCACTGAGCGGAGCCCGGCAGCCGTGCGCATGTCACAGATCGGTGACCGGGGACTCCTCCCCCTCCAGGTGACAGTGCCAGCAGGGCACATCTAATCCCCATAACCTCTCGTCTTACCTGCTGTCAGCTGTCACACTGCAGGCTACCTCCGTACATCCCGCAACCGAAATACCCGGCACTACGAACCTTTCCTTCTCACATCCAGATCCTCCTCTACTGCACATCTGATTGGAGCCCCGGGCATGTAGGCGTGACCATGCGGGGACACGTCACACTAAGCGCCGGCTGATCATAGAGGAAGTGGATTGTGCAGGTGTGAGGGGGAGGAGCGCTGGGAGGAACACGTGGCTGTAGAGGCCAGTCAAGTGACACACCTATCTGGGACAGCAATGCTTCATGGTGATTGGAGGGTTATTTATACAGGTGGGCGTGTGAGGGAAGATAGTTCTCATTGTGCATAACTACAAACATTCTAATGTATGTTATGTAATGCTTGTCCACCTTCACAGCCTTACTAAGGACTGATAAGGGACTGTCACCATAGAAAACCCTGGAAGAAGGGGTACAGGGGCTCATTTACACCAAAGTCCAGCAATTCTACATTTGTTTGCAGCATTGTTTTTATTGTCTCCATTTATATGTATTTGTAGTGTGTTTTGGTGCAAAATACTCGTTTTTAAGGGTGAATTCACAGCAACTTGTGCTAAAATGCATATATACTCACCAGACACTTTAAAATATACACTCAACAGACACTTTATCAGGTACACCTTGCTAGTACTGGGTTGGGCCCGGTGATAGCATCACGTAGTTGCTGCAGATTTGTCGGCTGTACATCTATTAAGCGAATCTGCCGTTCCACCACATCCCAAAGGTGCTCTATTGGATTGAGATCTGGTGAGTGTGGAGGCCATTGGAGTACAGTGATCTCATTGTCATGTTCAAGAAACCAGTGGTGAGATGATTTGAGCTTTGTGACATGGTGCATTATCCTGCTGGAAGTAGCCATCAGAAGATGGGCACACTAGTCATAAAGGGATAGATATGGTCAGCAACAATACTCAGGTAGGTGTGGCATTTAAATGATGCTCAATTGGTACTAAGGGGTCCAAAGTGTGCCAAGAAAATATCCCCCACACCACTAAACCACCACCAGCCTGAACCATTGATACAAGACAGGATGGATCCATGCTTTCGTGTTTATGCCAAATTCTGACCCTGCCATCTGAATGTTGCAGCTGAAATCGAGACTCATCAGACCAGGCAACGTTTTTCCAATCTTTTATTGTCCAATCTTGGTGATCCTGTGAGAATTGTAGCCTCAATTTCCTGTTCTTAGCTGACAGGAGTGGCACCCAGTGCTGTCTTCTGCTGCTGTAGCCTATCTGCTTGTGCCGTGCGTTCAGAGATGGTATTCGACATGCCTTGGTTGTAGAGCTGCATGGTTCTGGCTAAAATGAGAATCACAATTTTTTTGGCTTAGAATATGGGCACTTTCACACTAAGGTGCAGGGGTAAAGCGTCGCTAGTTTTAGCAGCACTTTATCGTCATTTTGGAGGTGCTTTTCGGCTGCCAGCGGGGCGCTTTTAACCCCGCTAGCGGGCGAATAAAGGGTTAAAAGCGGCACTTTGCAGGAGCTTCGGCGGCACTGCCCATTGATTTTAATGTGCAGGGGTGCTTTAGGAGCAGTGTATACACCGCTCCTAAAGCGCTGCAAAGATGCTGCTTGCAGGACTTTTTTTTAACGTCCCATAGGCTTTCACACTGGTGTGACAGGAGAGGCGCTTTCCAGGCGCTATTTTTAGCGCCTGTAAAACGCCTCAGTGTGAAAGTAGCCTAAAGTTTAAGATTCCTGCTGTGTAACATCTTTCATATTATACAAAAAAATTGGTCTAACTTTACTGTTTTTAGTTTTTTTTTTTTTTTATTCATTAAAGTGTATTTATTTCCCAAGAAATTGCGTTTGAAAGACCGCTGCACAAATACAGTGTGACATAAAATATTGCAACAATCGCCATTTTATTCTCTATGGTCTCTGCTAAATATATATATATAATGTTTAAGGTTTTTTAGTCATTTTATAGCAAATAATACTGATTTTAACTTGTAGGCAACACGTGTCAAAAAAAGGTTTAGTATTTAAGTGGTTAAACTGACCTCATTTGCAGACAAAATTACTTTAATAAATTAAAAAAAAAAAAAACTAACCAGTAAAGTTAGCCCAATTTTTTTTTGCATAATGTGAAAGATTTTACGTCGCGAGAATCGTGAGAGAATCGTGATCTTTTTATTCTAAAAAAAAAAAAACATGATTCTCATTTTGGCCAGAATCGTGCAGCTCTAGATGTTATACTTACCTGCCCTGTGTAGTGGTTTTGCACAGAGCAACCCAGATCCTCCTCTTCTCGGATCCCTCCCCAGCGCTCCTGGCCCCTCCCTCCTGCTGAGTGCCCCCACAGCAAATAGCTTGCTATGGGGGCACCCGAGCCAAGCTCTGTGTGTCCGTTCACACGCAGAGCTGCGGTTTGGTCTCTCTCTCTCTCTCTCTCTCTCTCTCCTCATTGGTTCATTGGCTCTTCATTGGAATCTTGGCTGGTTCAGCAGGGAGTGGCTGAGATTCAAACCATGTATGGGCAGGCCGATTGTAACCAATTTGATTGATCAATCAACTTGGGTACAGCTAGCCTGTCAGATTTGGCATGCAATTATTGCCAGCAGCTATAGCCATTAACAAAAATCACTGTGTTCTCCCGGCAGGGATGGTTCCCCCCACCGGGGGAACACAATAGCTCCGCCAGAGGGATTCCCCCATCAACATTGACTGTGTTGATGAGAGAATCAAGCAATTGTTCTTTCCTGCAATCCATGGTTGCAAGAAAGAAAATCTCTCTGTCTCTGGCCAGCTTTAGAGTTATGTTCAGGATTAAGTTATTTATGTTTGAATCGGGGTTAGACTCCTTTTTACCTTTGCTTGCGTTGACCTACATCTTACACAAGTTGAGTTGCGTTATGTTAAAATGCATACAGGTAATGAGTGACGATGAGGTCATTTCACAGGTCTTTGGCGTCAGTATGGGCAGAGAATTAGTGGTTTGCCTCAACAGGTCTACAGAGCTGTCACCTGGACCAATATTGAACCAATACAGTGTTTTGACTCATCCTGATTGTCATGCTCTCCTGTCTGTCAGGGCTAAGACTTATGGAATAGTTCCTGCAAGCAGTAGTCCCACCCTAATTGGTTATTTCTAAGGTATCATCTTATGTGTTTGTTGTGCTGGAAGATGATTTGGAAAAACAGATTTAGTTACCTGGTAACTCATTGACTCTTCCAGAACAACAGGGATTCCTGCCTTATATTATGTGTTGTATTGTGTTATTATGGTATTCCATTAGTTGATTATAGTTCTTGCTTAATACTAGGTGATTGTGCTGTCATTATTGGTTGTGGATGAAAAGTTTTCTGGTTTAGGTAAGGAAAGCCCCTCTTTCTCATGTGCTGTCCTGGAAGAATCATTGAAAGTGAGTTAACAAGGTATACACGCACAGCAAGTTGAGAGAAAAGAAACTCCCCTGCCACACTTATTGTATTCTGACAGCAGGGACGCCTCCCCCTTCCCCTTCAGAATACACAGACCAGCACTGCAGCCATTGGCTGCAAGCTATGATTGTATGCTGGTTTTCCAATTCCTGCTGAACCAGCCAAATTTCAATGCATGTATACCCTGCTGTTTTTCTGCTGGTTGCACTCCTACTGATTTGCACCAGAACTAGGCCTTACACCCTTTTTAAAGGGCTTGTGTTACCCCTGTCCCTTTTTATCTACGTGTACTAGAGCTTTCAGCTTCACTTTTAATCCAGTCTCCTTTTTACCATCTTATGTCCACTTGAGACGCCACCATGAGAGTCTCTACAGCAACAAAGTCACCCACGAAGCTTCTAAATTGGCACCTATGGGGATCCTTTCTCCTGAACACCTTCTTAGGCAGTCATCGTACCTTAGATATTCCTGATGTCAATGGCATCCATGTAAATGGATTTTGTTTCCAGTACCCAAAAGCATGGTATAAAACTACTCTACACATATCCTTCTTGCTAGGAGTTACACTCTTTGTGTACAATTTTATTGTGTAGATAAGTGCCCGTTATCAGTGGTTCTTTTCAAAAACCAAACCTAGAGGACCTGAAGGATTTTCTGCCCTTCAAGTTCTTAGTGACATTCTGTTTTTAGAGGCCTACGCCTCTTTCAATGTTATCATTCTACCTCTAGGGTGGACCTTGGTCAATAACTTGGGGTTAATTCTGGGACTGACCATTACCATGTTCTTAAAGGATAATGCACCTGTAAAAATATGAAACTGAATGTACATAGTTTTGCAGGAAAAAATGTGTATTCATTATTGTTTCCTGCAGGATCCTGGAAAGCATTGCAGCTGTGATCAGTGGATCATGGGTACAATGTCAGGCTTCTGCAGACAAGCCCTTACCTCCGATACGGGATGACTGTTTACAAGCTGCAGGACTTCTGAATGAACTATGAGAGCGCTCATCCGCGCCCTCACAGTTCTTTTAGAACTACAAGCTGTCAGCCATGGTGGCTGATGGTAATTGTAGTCTTTCTATTCACAGGAAATTGTTACATGTTCCACCCTAAAGTGAACTTATATACATACAGCATACACTTAACTCTATTATTTATTTCCGCCACTTCATAACCTGCTCATTATCCCATATCCTATGGGATATATCAAGTCTCAGACAATGATGGCTCCACATACGCTGAATGCATCAACATTCTGAGGCAGTGATTCCGTTATGTGTGGAGACCTGTTGCGAAATCCTTTTGCCTGGTTTTTCCTACACCTCTAATGCTTCGTACACACGATCGGACATTCCGACAACAAAATCCATGGATTTTTTCCTGCGGATGTTGGCTCAAACTTGTTTTGCATACACACTTTCACACAAATCTTGTCGGAAATTCTGAACGTCAAGAACGCGGTGACGTACAACACGTACGACGAGCTGAGAAAAATTAAACTCAATATCGATTCCGAGCATGCGTGGAACTTGGTGCATCGGAATTGTGTACACACGATCAGCATTTACGACAACGGATTTTGTTGTTGGAAAATCTGAGATCCAGATCTCAAATTTTGTGTGACGGAAATTCCGATGGAAAATGTCCGATGGAGCCTACACACGGTCAGAATTTCCGACAACAAGCTCCCATCAAACATTTTCCGTCAGAAAATCCGACCGTGTGTACGGGGCATAATTCATTTCTTGGTGACATCCCAGGGTCTATGAATACTATGTCTGTGTCTTGTACTGTACAATTAAGATAAGATGAATTTTCACTTACCTGTAAATTCCATATCTTGGAGTAAAGTACAGGATACAAAACACCCTCCCCCCTATTTCTTGGTTAACCCATTCACACCATAACCCATTCACACATATATGCAGCCTTCAGGTTGAAGGGGTTGTACCGGGGTGATGCCTGCAGCTGCACAATAGCACAGCGGCAACAATTTCCCCATCTACATTGAATGTTTGGATGGGGAAATTGGGACATTTTTTTCCATTCAACACGCTAGTTGAACAAGAAAAAAAAAATAAAAATCAATGTATGGCTAGCCTAAGACCATTCAGAAATTCTTAGAACCAACCATGACACCTTCTCCTTATAAAAATCTAAAGGGTAAGAAAAAAAAATAGGTACGTCACAAATATAATCCTATTTATACAATACTATAATTAACAAGGTTAAGTAGTGTATCACTGGAATAACCTATTTAATGGACCCAGCAGAATCAGGTTTTTCTTGCTTTACTTGGGTGTGTTTTGATATAAATGTCAGACATAGTGGAGTTAGGTATCTTTCTATACTGTAGACAGAGAAGGGTGCATTACCCTCTCACACTCTTGCAGTAATGTGAGTACAGACAAGAGATATTTAAAGGAACATTAATGGAGGCTGACATTACTGAACTCTCCTTGGAGAATGCTGGTTCCCTGGCTGTCATGCTGGTGCTTTAACATCAATGTTCTCTGATTTGCTGACTGGTAATAAGTATAGAGATAAGTGAAAAAAACACACAAGAGGGCGCAAATGCATTACCACCATAACCATTTATTGAAAAACGCACAACAATGTTTTACTCCCAAAAAAGGATAAAATCAAGCTTTCCAAATACACAGCTCCAGCAAGTGAGACGGATATCTACATCTGATGCCAAACATAGGAGAAGCTTACACGTTTCAGGGGACAGACTCCCTTCCTCAGAGCTAACAAAGATAAGTAGTTCTGACACTTACGTAGAGCATGATTGTTCAGGGACTGTGCATAAAGTTGTCCATACACAGAGCAAATTTCAGCTAGTTCATCTGGAAGTTCAAGCTGTAAATCGATCTGAAAATCAAAGAAGCTGGATGGAAAATTGTCAGCCGTGCAGAGGCTACAGTCCAATTAGATGCAGCCACTGTTTGGGCATTCTGACAGCCATGGATGCCAGCTGACAGAATACAGTATTTGACAGGGGAAATTCTTCCATCTGCACCATTTACAGTGAGGGAAGAAAGTATTTGATTTTGTACGTTTGCCCACTGGCAAAAAAATGATCAGTTTATCATTTTAATGGTAGGTTTATTTTGACAGTTAGACCCCTTTCACACTGGGGCGGTTTTCAGGCGTTATTGCGCTAAAAATACCGCCTGCAAACCGACCCAAAACAGCCGCTGCTGTTTGTTCAGTGTGAAAGCCCGAGGGCTTTCACACTGAAGCGGTGCGCTGGCAGGAGAAGAAAAAAACTCCTGCAAGCCGCATCTTTGGAGCGGTGAAGGAGTGGTGTATTCACCGCTCCTAAACCGCTCCTGCCCATTGAAATCAATAGGGCAGCGCGGCTATAGCCGCGCTATGCGAGCAGTTTTAACCCTTTTTCGGCCACCAGCGGGGGTTAAAACCGCACCGCTAGCGGCCGAATACAGCCGCAAAAACAACGGTAAAACAGCGCTAAAAATAGCGCTGTTTTACCGCCGACGCCCCCACCACCCCAGTGTGAAAGGGGCCTAAGAGACAGAATAACAAAAATATCCAGAAAAACGCATTTCAAAAAGTTATAAATTGATTTTCATTTTAATAAGTGAAATAAGTATTTGACCCCTTCGCAAAACATGACTTGGTACTTGGTGGCCAAACCCTTGTTGGCAATCACAGAGGTCAGATGTTTCTTGTAGTTGGCCACCAGGTTTTCACACATCTCAGGAGGAATTTTGTCCCACTCCTGTTTGCAGATCCTCTCCAAGTCATTAAAGTTTTGAGGCTGACATTTGGTAACTCGAACCTTCAGCTCCCTCCACATATTTTCTATGGGATTAAGGTTTTCAGACTGGCTAGGCCACTCCAGGACCTTAATATGCTTCTTCTTGAGCCACTCCTTTGTTGCCTTGGCTGTGTGTTTTGGGTCATTTTCATGCTGGAATACCCATCTGACTCATTTTCAATGCCCTGGCTGGGGGAAGGAGGTTCTCACCCAAAATTTGACTGTACACGACCCCGTCTATTGTCCCTTTGATGTGATGAAGTTGTCCTGTCCCCTTAGCAGAAAAACACCCCCAAAGCATAATATATCTACCTCCATGTTTGACGGTGGGGATGGTGTTCTTGGGGGTCATAGGCAGCATTCCTCCTCCTCCAAACACAGCGAGTTGAGTTGATGCCAAAGAGCTAGTTTTTGGTCTCATCTGACCTCAACACTTTCACCCAGTTCTCCTCTGAATCATTGAGATGTTCATTAGCAAACTGCAGATGGGTCTGTACATGTGCTTTCTTGAGCAGGGGGACCTTGCGGGCACAGCAGGATTTCAGTCCTTCATGGCTTAGTGTGTTACCAATTGTTTTCTTGGTGACTATGGTCCCAGCTGCCTTGAGATCATTGACAAGATTCTCCCATCTGGTTATAGGCTGATTCCTCACTGTTCTCATGATCATTGAAACGCCACAAGGTGAGGAGGGGCGTGGTATGGAGGGAGGACGCGCTGCGTGAGCTTGCGGAGGTTCCCGGGCTCTGAGAGACACGAGGAGCGTTGAGCTCCAGCAATAGCCTCCCCAAACTTCTCTCACGCGGCCGGGAGATAGCAACTGGAGATGTCGGCATGGAGACGCAACACTCCACACCCCCCTGGTAAGGGGAAGGCACAGACTGGCGGTATGAAAGCTTACTTGTCTCCGCAGAGCACAGATCGAGGGAAGGTGGAGCGGAGGCTGTCAGAGCACGGAGGGGTAAGGTCCGTTGTATCCGATGCCCAAAGTAGACAGAAGCAAAGGGAGGAGATGCCAGTGAAAGGTCAGAGGAGTCTAATGATGACAGAAGACTTGGCGGAGAGGGGAGTGGAGAGGGCTGAGAGTGAGGTCTGCTCTGAGCGAGGCAACCATGATATGGCGGGACTGAACTATAAAGAAAGCCATAGAATAGGCAATATGCCGGATGGAAGACTGGGGGAACACGATACAGGTGGAAGTGGAGGGACAGAACCCAAAGGTGCCCCTGGGGAGAGGGTCTTGGGGGATGAATATGAGAGTGAATCTCGCAGAGGAGAATTGGTGTCGGCTAATTATAGAGCGACACAGAAGCAACAAAGGAGCCCCATGACCCAAACCCCCAATACAGAGCAAGTATTACACCAGATAGAAATATTACGGATAGACCTGGATAAGGAATTTAGAGAGCACTTGAGATCTCTCCCCACTAAAAATTACATACAATCACTTATTTCTGCAGTGGAATTGTCCTGTAAACAGATGGTTGAAGGGATCAGAGAGGACACAATAGCCCTGGGACATAGAGTGGAGGAAATAGAGATAAATCAGGATGAATTCAAGCAAGCCATGGTGGACACTCAAGAAGTAGTAAAGGAGTATGAAGAAAACTTAAACTCCCTATTAGTTTAAATCGATGATCAAGAAAATAGAACACGCAGGCAGAATATTCATATAAAGGGTTTAAGCGAGGCAAAAGGGGCTACAGATTTAGCACAAACGGTGATAGGCTTGTTTCGCCAAATACTGGGGTCACAAACCCCAGAGATTATTGAGATAGACAGAGTGCATGGCTCAATGTCTTTCGCCAAACAGAATACGGATAGACCCCGAGATATTGTCTGTAAATTACACAAATTCACACTGAAGGAGGCATTTATGACTGCAGCACGCAAAAACCCTAGGATAGAGTATGAAGGACATCAGATCTTTCTGTTTTCAGGATTTATCTTATCGAACACTAATGCAACGTCGTACTGTCAGACCCCTATTAGAAGTTATGCGGGCGGCGGAAGTGAGATATAGATGGGGATTCCCTTTTTGCTTAAAGGCTAGCCGAGAGGGAAAATCAGCAATCCTCAGATCTAAGGATGATCTACAATTTATACAATAGAAATACAATAAAATTTACAGAAGTATTGGGCCTGCCGTTGGTTGACTTTCCAGATTGGAGACTGAACAGTACTAGAGCCCCTCTGCCACGTCCAGAAGAGTGGAATCAAGTCCCAAGTAGAAGCAGAGGGAGGAAGACGAATAAAGATGGACAAATATAAATATGGAGGGTCATAGAGAAGAGGGGATGGGAGCTTAAGTGGAGGGGTGGCGGTGGGGGGAGTGGGGTGGTGGGGGGGGGGAGAGGTGTCATCTTGGGATGGGGGGGAAGAGAGAGGAGAAATGGGGGGGGTGATTATAAAAAGAGAAAGAAGAGAAAAATTCCCCCTTTTTTTTCTCTCTCTCCTCTCTTGATCCTCGCATTTGGATCTCCCCCCAGTCTTTCCTCCTGCTCTCCGTTACTTACCCGCTCTTTCTTTTATATGTAGAATCATTGTCAACTATTTTTGCAAAATGCACCTCTTGTTCTTGGAGCCCAGGGAGAAACCGGGTACCTTATGCATACCATGAAACATCTTTGCCCCAATAGGGAAGTCCCAAAAGGAGGACTTTTTATTCTGCACTTTGGCAGAAAGGAGGACAATCTCAGGAATAGGAAGTATGCCTATAGGGGGACTGGTCCACCATTTAGGGGAGATAATAGGAACTATAGTGATGTGTGTATTTGTTGGGGGGAGGGGTTTGTGATTACACTTGAAGGACACGTTAGGAATGGTAGATTAAAATGTAAGATTAACGGTGAAAGGAGGAGAAAAATTAACACAGGTATAAGTGTGGGGCACGGGGGTGGAGGGAGGGGGGAGTATGACATATTGATAAGGGGGGAAAATTGTTGAATGTTGAAATAATGTGAACACAATTAAATGGATTGAATATAGAATCACGGGGGTAATTAAAGGAATGCTACGGGTGGAGGTGATGTGGAATAGAATTTTGGGTGTTGTTGGTTTACTTGGTGTGGGGTTTTTTTTTTTTTTAAAGGCGCGAAGTAGTGGTGGAGGGAAGGGAGGTGTAAAGGGAAATGGGGGGAATGTTTTGGAGTAATAAAATAGGGGAGGGAGGGAGGGGGGGGGGGAAGGAGATGGTGGGGGATAGAAGAATTTGGAGGAGGGGGTTTGGGGTTTTTTTTTTTGGGTTGTTGGTTGTCTTGTCTGTTTGTAGTTCCTAACAGAGTGACTGTTTGTGATATTGTATAAGTATTGATGGTGAAATGTTAAAAAAGAGTTGTAATATATGATACTTAATTGGATTTGAATAAGATATAAATAAATAAAAAATTTGTTATTATAAAAAAAAAAACGCCACAAGGTGAGATCTTGCATGGAGCCCCAGACCGAGGGTGATTGACCGTTATTTTGTGTTTCTTCCATTTGCGAATAATCACACCAACTGTTGTCACCCTCTCACCAAGCTGCTTGACGATGGTCTTGTAGCCCATTGGAGCCTTGTGTAGGTCTACAATCTTGTCCCTGACATCCTTGGACAGCTCTTTGGTCTTGGCCATGGTGGAGAGATTGGAATCTGATTGATTGCTTCTGTGGACAGGTGTCTTTTATACAGGTAACAAGCTGAGATAGCTGAGATTAAGATCACTCTCTTTAAGAGAGTGCTCCGAATCTCAGCTTGTTACCTGTATAGAAGACACCTGGGAGCCAGAATTTCTACTGATTCATAGGGGTTTAAATACTTTATTAAAATGCAAATCAATTTTTAACTTTTTTGAAATGCGGTTTTTTTCTGGAATTTTATGTTGTTATTCTGTCTCTCACTTTTAACCTCTTGGCATCCGGAGGCCGTCATATGGCAGCCTCGACTTTCGGGGGTTATATCTGAATGATGCCTGAGGCTACAGACATCATTCAAATACCGGCATTTTCAGCCGGCGATTCCGTACACCCTAAGATCGATCATAGCGGCTGTTCAGCCGCTTGATCGTTCTTACGGGCGGCGAGAGGGGACGTCCCCCCCCTCCCGCCGCCCTCCGGTGCTTCTACCAACTCACTTTAGCGATCGGTGAGTCGGATAGCGGATCCGCCGGCGCCGGATGTTCACCATAGAGATTTCCGGCGGACCAGATGGTCGCCGGAGTCTCTATGATCGTTCGGAGGCCGGGCGCGATGTTATGACGTCACGCCCGGCCTCTGCATTAAAAAAAACCGGCGCCGCTTCGGCTGGGAAGCGGTGGTCTTTTTTTTTTTTGATCTTAGGCTTCCCAGCCTAGAGGTGACATGTGGGGTCTAATTGACCCCATATCTCACTGTAAAGAGGACTGATCGTGTCATATTCCTATTACAAGGGATGTTTACATTCCTTGTAATAGGAATAAAAGTGATCAAAAAAATTTTTTTTTAAAAAGTGTCAAAATAAAAATTTTTAAGTAAAATTAACAATAAAAAAAAAAAAAAAAAAAATTTTTAAAGCGCCCCTGTCCCCGTGAGCTGGCACGCAGAAGCGAACGCATACGTAAGTCCCGCCCACATATGAAAACTGTGTTCAAACCACACATGTGAGGTATCACCGCGAACGTTAGAGCGAGAGCAATAATTTTGTCCCTAGACCTCCTCTGTAACTCAAAACATTTAACCAGTAAAAAATTTTAAAGCGTCGCCTATGGGGATTTTTAAGTACCAAAGTTTGGCGCCATTCCACGAGCGTGTGCAATTTTGAAGCGTGACATGTTAGGTATCTATTTACTCAGCGTAACTTCATCTTTCACACAATGCAAAAAAATTTGGCTAACTTTGCTGTTTTATTTTTTTTTAAAGCATCTTTTTTTTTAAAAAAAAAACGCGTTTGAAAAATTGCTGCGCAAATACCATGCAAGATAAAAAGTTGCAATGACCGCCATTGTATTCTCTAGGGTCTCTGCTAAAAAAAACATATATAATGTTTGGGGGTTCTATGTAATTTTATAGCAAAGAAATGATGATTTTTGACATGTAGGAGCGAAGTGGTAAACCTACCATTAAAATTATAGACTGATCATTTCTTTGTCAGTGGGCAAATGTAAAAAACCAGCAGGGGATCAAATACTTTGCATGCATGCAGCTCAGTTTACATTCCTGACAGCCGGCCAATAAAGACAGCTGCAGCCTAGCACCCAGAAGAAGCTGATAGAAGATGATGACACTGGCCAATGAGGGTGGCTGCAGCCCAGCACTTGGGAGATGACATCATTCTGTGCCGGCCAATGAAGACAGCTGCGGCCTAGCACCCAGAAGACGCTGGTGGAATAAGACGGTGCTGCTACTGAGGATGGCCACAGCCCAGCACCCAGAAGATGCCAGCAAGGGACTTCAGACTACTGAAGGAGAGGTAAGTATTGCAGACTTTTTTTCCACTTTAAAGCATACTGAAGTCAAACGCAGCCAATCATCTAGCATATTCAGAAAGAAACCTGCAATGGCAGCCCCATACTGGAAACCAAAAACCTCAGAACACTCTATATGGCAAATTTTGATCAGCTTCTGTGGTCGAGATATTAGACTGCCTCTTACATACCTCACAACTGGCCAGTGAGGAGTTAAGGGGTCAGTAATGAGATACAGGAGAGGTGGCTTCAAGCTCTGGATCAGAGGCATAAAAAAGTGCCAGGGCATCTCATCAAAGTATATGAGTCACTTTTAAACTACATCTGTTAAAAAGCATAATTTAGAGACTGATACTGCCTGAATACCAGGCAATATACATGTACTTGTTCCAGGGAACAGCATAACTTAAGCCTAGGATTCAGAGAATTACAGTGCCCACACATTATGCAATTGCTTTCAGTGCCTGAATCTCAGTGCTATTTAATTTGAACACAGAGGATCAAGGTGCCGATGAATCAGGAGGTCATAGCCGGCTCCCAAACCCAAGATGGCATTGCCGGGACCAGCAGTGGTGAGAAGATTCGGCTGTGGCAAGACAACACTGGAATACTTGGACTGGTATATACCTGATTTTAAAAAGCAGCTACAGTATTTGTAGCTTGCTGGTTTTTATTTTTTAACAATCTTAGTGAATATAATAGAAATCCTAGTATCACTGATCGCCGCCATTACTAGTAAAAAAATAAAAATAAATAAAAGTGCCATAAATCTACCCCCTATTTTGGAGATGCGATAACTTTTGCGCAAACCAATCAATATACGCTTAGGCCGATAGGTAGTCTACTACATATTTTTACCAAAAATATGTAGTAGACTACCTATCGGCCTAAACTGATGAATAAATTATTTTTCTTACATTTTTTTTTTTTCATTTTTTATAGCAAAAAGTAAAAAAATGTTGTTTTTTCAAAATTGTTGCTTTTTTTTGTTTATAGCGCAAAAAATAAAAACCGCAGAGGTGATCAAATACCACCAAAAGAAAGCTCTATTTGTGGGAAAAAAAGGACATCCATTTTGTTTGGCACCACAGCGCAATTGTCAGTTAAAGCGACGCAGTGCCGTATCGCAAAAAAATGGCCTGGCCAGGAAGTGGTTAAAAGGAAGTTCTGCATATGATCCCATTGATAAACTGCAATAATTTACATTTTGTTTTTGTGTTCAATATACCTTTATTCAAATCCTTTAAATCTATGAATGTTTGACAAATATTACATTGCTAAAAGTAGTCATAGGTCTGTGCTGGATTTTCTTGATGTATCAGTAGAACTGTATACTCCTGTCAACTTAGACGTTGCCTAGGCAGCCATACAGAAGCACATAGGATGGACACAATGTAGCACTAATGTCACATTCCACAGTGGATCTCTTTATAATAGAGTTGAAGTGCGCCCTTAGTGGGGTGTGGCTGCCTCTGGCAGGTTGTAATTGTCTCCTTGGCCCTCATCTGATTGGTGGAGAAGTTTCCAGGACAGTTGGAGACTCTTTTGTGTATTGTGTTTACAGACTCTGCCCTTCCTAGCGCTGCAGATAAGGAAGGAGTTGCTGCTGTTCTGGCAGTTAGTGTCACTGCTACCCTGAGCCAGGAAACAACCATGACAGACAACGATCCCAAGACTCCCCAGGACTTGTCTGATTTCGTAAGTATTATCGTCTTAGGCCCCATAAACACTATAAGATTTTCTGCAGATTTTTGTCTTCAGATTTACCAAAACCATGTAGTGCAAGGGCCTGCCTGATTGCATACAAATTGAACTTTTAAGGTTTGACCTCATTTTATATGGTATTGGTAAATCTGAAGACAAAAATCTGCAGAAAATCTAATAGTGTGTATGGCGCCTTATGTAGGATGTCATGGTATCACTTTTTTCGAAGGTTTTTCTGTGCTTGCGCAGAATAGGTAACTAAATTCTCTTGTTTTATTGTAACCTGATTAATTCATTTGTTCATAGTGGTTCTGATAACAATTGTAGAGTCATGTCACATGTACTGCGGTATTTTTTTTTTATTGTAGGTTTCACAGATACATAGTCATACAGTGTAAGGGCCAGTTCACATCTGAATGCTGTTCCCATGTAGTGCGATTTTACAGCCCATTCATTTGCAGTACTTTGCAATCTTGTGCCTGCAAACGCACTGTATTTGTGATCTGCGTTTTGGGGTTCGGTTAACAATGTATTGGCACCCGCAGCAGATCACAAAAGCAGTGGGTTTTGAGAATGGTGCGGGAAACATGCACAGAATGTACCTTTCCCCCACTGTGTTCTGGTGTGAACCCTTAGGGCCGGTTCACACTGGTGCGATGTCAGAGATCGGATATGATTCGCACCGCACTGCAGTGAAAATCACATGCAAACTCTGCGATGTGATTTCAGCCATAAAGAATGTATGGATGAATTTGCATCAAACTCACACAGGACTCTTTTTTTTTTTTTTTTGTCCGCAGCAGAATCGAATGGCATGGGTGTTCACATCCAGATTCCTGTCCGAGTTTGCAGATCGCACTGTGATATGCGAACTGATTTGGGGGTGTCATTAACTTTTACCTGACACTCCCAGCAGTTCGCATAAGGCAGTGTGAACTGCCGCCGGGAAACATACAATGCGGGAACCCGCAGTGGGTTTGCAGGGTTCCCGCATCGCAGCAGTGTGAACAGACCCTTAACTGCTTGCTGCCCCGCGTGCAGCTCTTGTTCTGGGACGCTGTCATATGACAGCGTCCCAGAACGGCAATTCTCGCACGCCGCGTTTCTAGGACACGGCGTGGGGACCCCGATCTCTGTAAAGAGCCGCGTCAGCGGCTCTTTGACCATGTGATCGGCTGTGTCCAATCACAGCCGGTCACATGTAAACAAGGAGATGCTGGTAATCGGCTCTCCACACCTCACACTGACAGAGTGTAAGGAGAGGAGAGACGATCAGCGGCATCTCCTCACAGGGGGACATCTAGGGATGTAATCAGGGCACTGATCATCAGTGCCCTGATTACAATAAATAAATACAGTGTCACAAAACAGTGCCCACCAATTCCAGCATATAGTGCCCACCCGTGGCAGCAATCAGTGCCCACCACTGCCCACAAGTGCCACCAATCAGTGCCTTTTAGCGATGCCAGTCAGTGCTGGCAATGCCACCTATCAGTGCTGCCCATCAGGGTCGTCCAGCAGTGCCACCCACCAGTGCCCATCTGTACCGCCTATCCGTGCTGCCTATCAGTGCCCACCAGTGCCGCCTATTAGTGCCACCCAACAGTGCCCATAAGTGCCACCTATCAGTGCCCATAAGTGCGGCATATTAGTGCCTCCTCATCAGTACCACCTCATCAGTGCCAATAAGTGCCGCCTCATCAGTGCCGCCTCATCAGTGAAGGCAAAAAATTACTTTTTTTCACAAGAAAGGCGAAAAATTACTTAGTTACAAAATTTACTGACAAAAGAAAAGTAAAAAACTTTTTTTTTTCAAAATGATTGGACTTTTTTTATTTTTTGTAAAAAAATAAAAAAACAGCAGTGATTAAATACCACCAAAAGAAAGCTCTATTTATGTGAAGAAAATGATAAAAAAACACAGTGTACACACAGGGTACAGTGTAGCACGACCGCGTAATTGTCATTCAAAGCGCAACAGCGCTGAAAGCTAGGAAAGGGGTGTAAGTGCCTGGTAGGCAAGTGGTTAAACAAAAATCTTATGATCTAGTATCGTACGAGAAACGTTTTCGTGCTGGTCCCTTGAGATAATTTCGCACGACCTGCCCTGATCAGCTCTCGAAAATTGTGTATTAACGATCAGATTGTTGTACGATCTGTTCGAAAGTGTCATTTTTCGTACGATTTTCTGATCGCATGTACGGGCCTTAAAGCGGAGTTCCACACAAAAATGGAACTTCCGCTTTTCGGAACCCTCCCCCCCTCCGGGTGTCACATTTGGCATCTTTCAGGGGGGAGGGGGGTGCAGATACCTGTCAAAGACAGGTATTTGCATCCACTTCTGGCATAGACTCCCATGGGAGTCTATGCCTCTTCCTGTCCCTTCGCGCTGTCTCCTGGGAAACACACAGCTCCCAGGAGATAGCGGGGACCATCCAGATCGCGCAGCGCGACTCGCGCATGCGCAGTAGGCTTCACTTCCTGATTCCCTCACCTAGGATGGTGGCGGATGGGTTCTCGGCGTCGGCTGCCGACATCGCTGGACCCTGGGACAGGTAAGTGGCCATGTATTAAAAGTCAGCAGCTGCAGTATTTGTAGCTGCTGGCTTTTAATATTTTTTTTTTTTGGTTGATGTAGGTGGACTCCCTCTTTAAGTTGGTTTCAGTGTATATGAGGTAGGGACCTTAGATTGTAGGCTCCTTAACCACTTGCCACCTGCCATATAGCAATACGACGGTTAAATTGGTTTAGTTATCCTGATCAGACGTCATATGACGTGATCAGGACAACAAGCCAGTGCGCAGAGCGGCGATTGGAGGTGCTGTGTGTCAGTCTAACACACCATAACTCTAATCGTGGTATGGAGCCTCTGACAGAAGCTTCTTACCACGTGACCAGCTATGACCAATCACAGCTGATCATCGCGTGAACCAGGAAGTGCCGGTAAACGGCTTTCCTCGGTTCACGCTGACAGGGAAAGCCGTTCGCCGGCTCTCCCTGTCGGGGGGGGGGGGGGGGGTCTGCGCTGACAATCGGCACATTGTTTATCAGTGCAGCCCCCATGAGATGTGCCCATCAGCTGCCAATCAGTGCCCATCACCTGCCAGCCTGTACCCCTTTTATGGGCCTGCCAGTGCCCATAAAAGTGGCAATCAGTGCCCCATCAGTAATGCCTGTCAGTGCCCTTCAGATGCCACTCAGTAATGCCTGTCAGTAGCTCCTTATCCGTGCTGCCTATCCAGTGCCACCTATCTGTGCTTATCAGTGCCGCCTATCAGTGTCCATCAGTTTTTTTTTTCAAAATTGTCGCTCATTTTTTTGTTTATAGCGCAAAAAATAAAAACCACAGAGGTGATAAAATACTACCAAAAGAAAGCTCTATTTGTGGGAAGAAAATGATAAAAATGTAGTTTGGGTACAGTGTTGTATGACCATGCAAATGTCATTCAAATTGCGACAGCGCTGAAAGCTGAAAATTGTCCTGGGCAGGAAGGAGGGGAAAGTGCCTGGTATTGAAGTGGTTAATCAGTGCAATTTTCATCCAAAAATAAAATACAAGAAACACCGGGAAAGATGTCGGCCGTGTCAGCGGCGTGCGGGGCTTCGTTCTAAGGTAAGTATTTCATAATGAGCTAGTATGCAATGCATACTAGCTTATTATGCCTTTGTGTTGCAGATTTTTTTGTTTTGGTGTTTTTCTTCACGGGGGGTTTACAACCTCTTTAAAGCCTCGTACACACGATCGGATTTTCGACAGATAAAGCGTCAGACTTTTGTCCGGAGGGAGTGTGCCTGGATTTTGTCTTGCATACTAATGGCACACAATTGTCGGCCAACAAATACGAATGTAGTGACGTACTACGTGGAATTTCAGCTCTTGAGCGCCACCCATTGGGCCCCTTCTGCTAATGTCGTGTTTGGTGAGTATTGATTCCGAGCATGCGTGTTTGTACTTTGGACTTGTGTACACACGATACGAAAATCTGACAACAGACCGATGTCCGCCAAAAATTTACTAGCCTAATAACCAACACTTGTTGGCCGAAATTTGGACAATAATTGTCTGATGGAGCGTACTAACGGTCAGATCTTAGGCAGTCTGTCATCACACAATTCCCTGCCGAAAATTTGATCGTATGTACGAGGCTTTAGGGTAAATCTAATGGAAGTTGAACAAGAAAATTGTATAATGTATGGCCAGCCTTCGACAGGAGACACCTACCAGCATGTTTTTGGAGTGGGGGAGGAAGCCCCCACAAACACAGGGAGATCATGCAAACTCCATGCAGATAGTGCCCTGGCTATTCAAACCTGGTACTAACCACTAAGCAACTGTGCCTCCTTGACTTAATAAAATGAAACATAGTACAGTGCCTTGAAAAAGTATTCACACTCCTTGAAATTTTTCACATTTTGTCATATTGCAAATAAAGACGTAAATGTATTTTATGTAATAGACCAACACAAAGTGGCACATAAGTGTGAAGTGGAAGGAAAATGATAAATGGTTTTGAAAATTTTATACAAATAAATATCTGAAAAGCGTGGCATGTATTCGGACCCCTTTACTCTGCTACCCCTAACTAAAATCTAGTGGAACCAATTGGCTTCAGAAGTTGCCTAATTAGAAAATAGAGTCCACCAGTGGCGGTGCGTCCATTAGGGGCATTCGGGCGCCGCCCCCTCTCTCCAGCCACCCCCTCTGTGTACTATGGTTAGATTAATGCATTACATGAATCTATCCACGGCCGCTGTAGCCACCTCCATTCAGGTGTGTTAGCAAAGCAAATGAATATTTGCTTTGCTAACACAGAACTGCCTCTCAGCCAATCAGGAGGCCCGGATGTAATACTGGGCACCTGATTGGCTGAAGGTAGAGGCCGATCCCATTGGCCGCCATGCAGAACAGGAAGAATACACGCACGGAGGAGTCCTGCATCCATCGCCCCGCAGCTCGCTGCCTGACCCATCACCACGATGGGGTAAGTACCAGGCAGACAGCGGGGGGGGGGGGGGGGGGAACAGTTGGCTGCAATTGATGGGGCACAGAGGCTGCAATTGATGGGGCACAGAGGCTGCAATTGATGGGGCACAGAGGCTGCAATTGATGGGGCACAGAGGCTGCAATTAATGGGGCACAGAGGCTGCATATGATGGGGCACAGAGGCTGTGAGGTATCGCCACGAATGTTAGAGCGAGAGCAACAATTCTAGCACTAGACTCTAACTTAAAACATGTAACCTGTAAAAAGTTTGAAAGCGCCACCCTTGGAGATTTTTAAGTAGTGAAGTTTGGCGTCATACCTCAAGTGTGCGCAATTTTAAAGCATGACATGTGAGGTATCTATTTACTCGGCGTAATATCATCTTTCACATTATACAAAAAAATTGGGCTAACTTTTTTTTATATATGAAACTGTTTTTTTTCCCCAAAAAAATTGCGTTTGAAAAATTGCTGCACGAATACCGTGTGACAAAAAAAGCTGCAATGGCCGCCATTTTATTCCCTAGACTCTTTGCTAAAAAAATATTTAATGTTTGGGGGGTTCTGAGTAATTTTCTAGCAAACAAATTATGCTTTTTACAATTCGGAGAGGAGTGCTGGAATTCGCCCCGTGGGTAAATGGTTAAAGAATTTGGGTGTTTGAGTGCGTTTATGTTGGGTGGCGTTTAGCTTGTTCAGCATCTACCCAGTAAATTTACTAGTTCTTTTTACTGTATACCATGCAGTGTACTTGTAAATGTGTTAATTGTGAATGGCTTTAGGTCCAATGCAGCCATACACCCAATGATACGATCATTTGATATAATGACCAGATTGATAAAAGAAAGTAGTGGTAAAATTAAATATAGAGACAGTAGTGGGCATGACTCTTCTGAGCAAAGAAAAGGTATACCTCTTACCTAATATATATTACAGAAGGTTTAAAAGTCAATTGCAGCTATAGTAAGCATTATGTTTAATAATCTAATGAGGTTTGCTTCCTTTGCAGGCTGAAAGTCTTTTGAGAAACGTCCAGGAGAAATTCCAGACTATGTCAGATCAGTTAACACAGAGGAATATCCTTTTTATATAGGCTGTAAATTAGTGAAACATATATTACTAATAGATGCATATGGTTTTATTTACTAAAACTGGGGAAGTACAAAATTAGGTGCAGCTGTGCATGGTAGCCAATCAGCTTCTAACTTCAGCTTGTTCCGTCAGGCTTTGGCAATAAAGCCTGGAACCTGATTGGTCTCTATGCAGAGCTGCACTAGATTTTGCACTTTCCAGTTTTAATAAATCAACCCCATAGTGTCTCTAATGTATCGCTGTAATAGGGAAAAATATGTATGCCCTTTTATACATTATATATTTTTTGCATTACACACATGTTTATGCACTTCGCAAAGTCTCCTTAACTCAAGGGTTTGTTATGGGGGAACCATAGCAATCAAGAAAAATCCATTTCATTGTAATGATTTCATCCATGAGATTATTTGGCCAGGGAGTGGCTCCATACATAACCACATTCCAAACACACCAAAATTATAATTGGCCAATTCAAGTGATGGTTATTTCATGGCTATGAATACCTTGGGTAACATTATAAAACCACCACTTTGTTTTATTAGTACATACTTACATTTCATGAACCATAGACTCAAGGTAATAGTATATTATATGACTTGTACACATGACCATGGTCGCCATTAACTACTGAGCTCGTTTAGATGGGCGGCAAAAAGACAGTAGAAACAGGCATTTGAGTTGCGCTTTTGCCTCCCCCCCAATGCCGTGTCAAATTTAACGTCTTTTTGCCCAGTTTAACAGGTGTCACCACTGGTCAAACTTGTCCCTTGAGGTCAATAGGCCCCCACAACAAACCTGAGCCAAATGCTCGCCTTGCCATTGTGGTGAGGTAATGCCATTAAAAATCACTGTTCACCAAAAAGAAACAGGAGGCAGCAGGATCGCCTACTGAATACCAGCAAGCTGCTCCTTTCCTGCCCTCTGAAAAGTGATCCAATGTGGATTGCTTTTCAGAGGGCAGTGGAAACTGTCTGACCATAAGGCCCTTACACACGATACGAAAATCGGAAGAAAAATTTCATCCAACAAATGATCTGCCCATTTTTGGATTGTTAGTATGGTGCTTTCGGCAGCTGATTCCGGTTTTTCGTCAGACAAAAGGTGGATGTGCAGACTATAACATTTTTTGCGTATGTAAACTCAACGTCCGATTTTCGTTTAATTAGTACGCTTTTCGTACGAAAAAAAACGTAAGAGCAAGACTACGCATGCTCAGAAACGAAAGAACACATACAAAACTATTCAACACATTACGTCACTTCTGACATTGTATTCTGTCATAGGAGAATTTTTGTATGGTGAGTAACCTCTTCACTTTTGACATGAGACTAGCATGCAACAAAAAACGGACGAACGGTCATCCGAAAATCTGATCGTGTGTACGAGGCTTTAGCCTTATAGGGCGTACACACGGTCGGACTTTGTTCGGACATTCCGACAACAAAATCCTAGGATTTTTTCCAACGGATGTTGGCTCAAACTTGTCTTGCATACACACGGTCACACAAAGTTGTCGGAAAATCCAATCATTCTGAACGCGGTGACGTAAAACACATACGTCGGGACTATAAACGGGTAAGTGGCCAATAGCTTTCATCTCTTTATTTATTCTGAGCATGCGTGGCACTTTGTCCGTCGGATTTGTGTACACACGATCGGAATTTCTGACAACGGATTTTGTTGTTGGAAAATTTTATCTCCTGCTCTCCAACTTTGTGTGTCGGAAAATCCGATGAAAAATGTCCGATGGAGCCCACACACGGTCGGAATTTCCGACAACACACTCCGATCGGACATTTTCCATCGGAAAATCCGACCGTGTGTACGGGGCATTACTGTGCAATCCTACAACAAAAGATAAACGTTAAAACGTACAATTAATATAATAAATTAACAGGGAATGTTGACCTAGATGTCATTGTTCTACATGTACAACTATAGCCTTTAAAGATCTGTTATTAGTTGAGGTTCACTTTTTTATGTGACATTATTATTATTAATAATAATTATATTATATAGGATTTAGCGCCAACAGTTTGCGTTATTACAGAATAAAGGAAGACAGTACAGTTACCATAAAATTCAGTACAAGATTAGGAGTGCCCTGTTCATGAGAACCTGCAGTCTAAATTATTATTATTATTATAGAAAAAGTATATGAACCCCCTGGAATTACCTGGTTTAATGCAGTAATTTGCCAAAAAATGTGATCTGATCCTCATCTAAGTTACAACAATAGACAAACACAATGCGCTTATGCTGATAACACACAAACTATTCTAATTTCTCGCCCATTTAACATCCACAGTGTTGGAGGAAAAAGTAAGTGAACCCTGGGCATTAATAACTGGTCGAACCTCCTTTTGGCCACAATGACATTATCCTGTAGGATATTTTGGCAAACTTGAGAACTCGATGATGGTAGGTGGTCCAGGCCCTAAAAGCAGTGAAGCAAGCCCAAACCATGATGTTCCCTTCACCATAGTTCACTGTTGGGATGATGTTTTGATGTTGGTAAACTGTGCCCTTTTTACACCATACATAGTGCTGAGTATTCTTCCCAAACGGTTCAACTTTTCTTTCATCAGTCCACAAATCATTTTCCCAGTAGTGGTGCTCTTTGGCAGACATCAGGCATTCAGCAATGTTTTTTGTGGCAAGCGGAGAGCAGTGGCTTCCTTCATGGTGTTCTGCCATGGACACCCCTGCCCGCTTACGTATGGTAGAATCATGAACAGGCATGTTTTCCAGTTCCAGTGATGTCTTCAAGCCTTAAGCTGTTACTTATGGGTTCTTTACATAATTGAGGATTCTGCATTGTGCCTTAGGAGTCATTTTGGCTGGGCACCCAGTTCCAGGAGGAGTAGCCACAGTACTAACCTGTCTCCATGTATAGACAATTTGTCTAACTGTCAACTAATAGATGCCTAAACGCTTTAAGAGCTTTCCAGCCTTATGCAGATCAACTACTCTTGATTGTAGGTCTTCAGAGAGCTCCTTTTTGTGAGGCGTGGTTGACATCAGCTGATGCTTCTTATAAACAGCAACCTTAAAATGTTTGAGTGTCGTATCAATCAAAGTAACACTAAACCACACCTCCAAACTCATTTCACTATTGTACTCCGGGTGTGAAAACTACTGACTCCAATTAGCTTTTGTTGAAATATATAGTCTTTTGTATCCACTTACTTTTTCCTCCAGCACTGTGCATGTTTTAATGGGTGTGTTCAATAAAAACCAGAAAATATGATTGTGTGCGTGTTATCAGCTTCAGTACATTGTGTTTGTCTGTTCTTGTGATCAGCTCACATTTTTCTGCAAATTACTGCAGAAAACGAATTAATTTCAAGGGGTTCACATACATTTTCTTGCCACTTTATTTATAAAACACAAACAATTTAAGCAGTGCTGCACCTATTGTAAAATCACACTGGTGACTGCCCTCAAGGAGCTTGCAATCTAAGGTTCGCATCTCCTAGGGCCAATTTTCCTACTAGCAAGTTTTTGGAGTGTGGAGGGAGATCAGAATATCTGGAGGAAATTCAAGCAAGCACAGCATGAACATATAAAGATGTAATGCATTACTGAATGGAGCTCTGCTACAGTATTCATTCAGTCTATTCATTACTGTATACACCTGTCCTGTCCCCATGCCAAATGTGTCATTTTCCTTAATATCTTACTGGACGAAATAGGTTCCAACATTGATGAGCTCCAAAAGGACATTGGTGATCTGATGACCCAAGCAGGCATAGAAAACAGTGATGATGTTGTGGTAAGGTTCCACTTTTTTTTTAAACTATATTATTGTAAACTGTTGCAAAATAATTTTAAATACTATTGAAATGTGCAATACGATAGTCTATATGATTTCTGTCACATGACTCCTATGTGCTTTACTATAAATTGTAGGGCTGTTGCTGTCTGTGTCCACTTACTGTTGACTGACTCACTACGCCTCCTGGCATAGCAGGACCCTTCGGCTAGGGACTGTAGTTCCATCTACTGTGTCTACACACGAGATTCTGTTGACACCCCTGCAAGTCTAGTCAGACCCTGCAAGTCTCAATGGAGCCGGTTTACACATGTCCTGGGAGGCCGCGGTCTGGATTTAAAAAGGGTCCGATACAGGAACGCACCAGACCCCAGGCACGAACCCGCGGCCACAGGTGTGAACCCGACCTAAATGGTCCATATTGTTGAAATATCATGGCAAGCAATCAGTGTTGTGTTTTTGATAACAAATTCAGAAAAGCGCTTTTTCCCATCTTAAGCCCTGGTTCAGCTAAACTCGCCCGATTTCTCTCCCGCATGTCAGTCCTGAATTCGGGAGCAATTTCAGAGACATCTGTACAGGTTTCTGCACAGATGTCTATGGAAATCGCACCCTGAAGTTGCCAAAAGTAGTACAGAAACTACTTTTGGGAATCGATCCAGCATCGCACCGATCCGGACGATGCCATTGTTGGCAATAGCTGCCGATTTGACAAAATCGCTGCATTGTGAACCGGGGCTGAAAGTTACCATAAAGTAGGCCAAAGCACAGTTATTGTTTCAAATAACTTTCATGTGTTTTCACTTCATGATTTAACAACCAACTCCTTTTTTTTTCTTTTAGCACTAACTGTGGACATGTTCAAGGATCTGAAATGAAGCTTTTATGTAATGGTGATTTCTACGTAAAACAAAAAAAAAATGATACCTACATTTGGAAGTGTCAGGCTTCTTTATTTTAAACAAAACACAAACCTACAAGTGAAGTCCACTATTGAACTGCTATTTCAATCTAGAAAACAGTAAGGCTGGGTTCATGCTGTTGCTAGGGTTGCCACATTTTCTTCAAGCCAAACCCGAACTCTTTGGCGGTGCACAGCAAAAAAAAAAAATTTTAAGCATACTCATAGGATTGTAAAAGACCTGGGACACTTTTGAGCACTCCAAAGAGAATAGTAATGTGGTGTGCATAGTGCTCCCTCACCCTCCTATCAGGCCCTGTTCTGAGCTACATTCCTGTCTGAATATTGTGTCCGGGTTTCAGGTGGACTAAAACCCGGACTGTCTGGGTGAATCCTGGACAGGTGGCAGCCCTAGCTGTTGTGCTGTGGTAATTCACAAAAATGCAAGTTATACGAATTGGTGTGCTGTTGTGCCATTCATTGTTCATGCCACCTCAATGAACCTTGCCAATGTACCTGCAATGCACAGTAATGCACTACTGTGCCTTGTGGTGTACTATTTTATTGAAAATAGTGCACATACCTTTTTGGCTGCATTCGGCAGCCTATTCTAATGAATGAGCCAACGGAACAAACATTAAGGCCCCTTTCACATGGGCGGACCGTTCGAATGGACGCTCCATGCAGGTCTATGGAGCCTATAATGTCAGCAGTGACATGCCCGCTGACATCCGATCCACTGAATCCAGATGGATAGAAACCCTGGTTTCCATCTGTCCGGTGGATCGGATGAAAACGGACAGGCGATCTGTTTTCATCCGATCCCCCATAGAGGAGAGCGGAGTTCTGACAGGTCCGTCCCAGCACAGTGAGCAGAGACAGACCTGTCATCCGCATGCTCAGCGGGGCTTAACGGAGCAATCCCTGCTGAGCAAGTGGAGTGTGTCAAAACAGACAATGCCTTGTGAAAGGGGCCTTAGGCTTGGTTTACACTTCTGCGGGTGCAGGAATCGCATCTGTTTCCGCACCCGCAGCCAGATTGCGCTGCTCTTGGGAGATGCTCAGAGCTGCCATTCATTCTGAATGGCACCCCCACGCATCTCAGTACACAGCATGTTTTCAGATGTGGGAACTGCAGAACAATCACATGGTCAAAAAGACCATGCAATTTCCCAATTTCCCTTTTAAAAAGGGGCATGCACCACTTCTCTTTTTTTTTTTTTTTTTTTTGTGGAAACGCAGGCACAGCAGCCTATAGATTTGAGTGGCCCACACAAAATGTGGATATGTGAACCTAGGGTCAAGCACAGCATAGCACACAGGAACAGTGTCAATTCAGCCTAAGAGACCACCATTGTGAAATAACTAATTAGTATATGAATTCCTTATTTGCTCATAGTTACATGCAGGCTGTCTGTCCAGCAAAAGTTATATTGACAGGAGTTGGGACCAACAATTTAAAGTGGTTGTAAACTCTCCCCCACAACTTTTTCCCATGTAAATCAGCATAAAAAACCCTAATGAACACTGCTTGTAGATATCTCCTTACTTGCTTAGTATTGTTGTAATCCCTTTTTGTTCTAATGACGTCACTGAGCATGCCCATATCTCCCCTGATTTACGGCACACTCTGTGTGCTTGTCTGTCTATTATCAGGACTTCCTACGGCACAACACTGAAATCCCACGAGACTGCATAATCACTCAGAGCTTCCTACTACACCCCATGTGACCATGTGACATCACATGCAGTGTAAACCTGGGCATCAGACAGCATTACTGTAGTCTTATCAGCTGAAGCTGATAAGACTGACATAGGCAAACACTAGATAATCGGCACAAGTAAATCCTATGACATAAAACAAGTCAGCTATAAGCAGGGAAGCCATAGAAATGTTGGATTAAGAAGGAGGCTTGGTTAACAGTACAGGAAGTGCTCAATGTAAGGGCGGAAATACATTCTACTGTGGACTCAGAAAACAATACTTAAAGTGGGGTTCCACCCAAAAAACAAAAATACCTGGAAAAAATCTAAAAAAAAAAAAACATTTGGATATTTTTTTTTTTTCCACTTACCTCTAAATGCCTGTTGCTAGGTGGTTCCTCGTAGTCTGCCTGTTCCTTTGCCTGGGCTGGTGACATCACTTCCCCCTCGGCACAGGAAGGGCTCCGCTCTGCTGCCTCCCTCCTGTCAATCATCTGGGACCCATTACAGGTCCCAGGTGATTGAGCGGCCAATCACGGCGCTCGGCGCCGCTCACGCATGCGCAGTGGGTGCCAGGCTGTGAAGCCACAGCCCGGCGCCCACAGTTGAAATGCAGGCGCCGACGAGTGGAAGGGGGGGGGGGGCGAGCGGGGCTTCGATCCCCCGCATCGCTGGACCCAGGGACAGGTAAGTGTCCAATTAAAAGTCAGCAGCTGCAGTATTTGTAGCTGCTGACTTTTATTTATTTTTTTTTTTTGACGGCCCCCCTGGGTGGAACTCCTCTTTAAGGTGGCGCTGCCTTACCCCTGGAAACAAGGTTTTTAAAGTTTCTTTAGAAAGTAAGTAATATGCGATTTGGGCTGGATTACAGTGGCTATAGTTTGATAATTACTTATTATAATGGACTAAATGAAAAGAAGCATTAGAGTCGGAGAGTTTACTTCCTCTTTAACAGTTTAAAAACAACAAAACATTAAAAGGTGACAGTTCTAAACATCCTGTCTGCATGTAAATGTGATGAAAATCATAAAACTAATTGGAATAGAAAAAAAAATACTATGATCATATGTATTAACTACACATAGTTATGAGAGTACTATATGTTCTATACAATACTGAACCTTTAATTGCAAAAAAAAAATCAGAATCACTCGGTGTTGCTTACAACCATATAAAAATGCATTCACACTGTAGCACTTGCACCCTTGAGCTAAAGAAATCATCTGAGTTGCTATGAGATGTTATTAGACAATCGCTTGTCTTGACAAGATATATCTAGTCTCTTGGTACATAGTTTTGTGCAACCTCCATCTTGTATTCCATCGTGTGTAAAATGCAATGGGATGAGACAATGGTGGTGTATTCAGTGAAAAGACTGGACTGCAATTATGTAGATGAAGACCCTACAGTCTATACAGATTTTAATGACCATGGAGCCTGTTCCATTTGAAGAATGCTGAGATAAGAATTAAAGCCATAAGCTGTATATCCTAAATGGGTTGCAGTGGAAGGTACTAAATGTATTTATTTGATTTGTATGTGTGTTTGCTATGTTAAATGATCTATTTTTTTTTAAAGAATTTCTTAAGACACAGCTATATGGTTATACCCTTTGTACAAGTTTGTTACAGCTCCATTGCTTGTATAAATAAACCTTATTTTGCAAAAAAGGAGTACACGTTTCCATTTACTGTATATGTTCTGTATGTACACAAACAGAAAGGAAAATACCCATGCATTCTTAACCGGTTCAATACAGGGCATTTTCACCCCCTTCCTTCCCAGACCAATTTTTAGTTTTCAGCGCTGTCGCACTTTAAACAACAATTGCGCGGTCGTGTGACGTTGTACCCAAACAAAATTGACGTCCTTTTTTCTCCACAAATAGAGCTTTCTTTTGGTGGTATTTGATCACCACTGCGGTTTTTATTTTTTTGCGCTATAAACAAAAGAGGAGCGACAATTTTGAAAAAAACACAATATTTTTTACTTTTTGCTATAATAAATATCCCAATTTTTTTTTAAAAAAACAAATTTTTTCCTCAGTTTCAGTTTTGCATTGATTACTGTATAAATGTGACAGGCAGTGAAGGGGTTAACCACTAGGGGGACACAAGGGGTTAAATATGTTTTCTAAGGGAGTGTTTCTAACTGTAGGGGGAGGGGACATACAAGTGGAGGAGACCGATCGGTGTTCCTCTGTACGGGGAACACAGATCAGTCTCCTCTCAACTGACAGGACGTGGATCTGTGTGTTTACACACACAGATCCACGGTCCGGCCCGGTGAACGGGCAATCGCGGGTGCCCGGCGGCCATCACGGCCTCCCGGGCACACGCACCGGGTCCCGAGCAACGCGGCGCGCGCACCCCCTAAACGGCCGGGAAGCCCAGGCCGTCATATGACGTCCACCCAGGATGGGAGATCCCATCTGTGGACGTCATTTGTCTATGGCCGGGTAGTGAAGTGGTTAAATAGCTGATAACAGGTGGCAATGTTGCAGCATGAATTAACATGTTCTCTTGGTTAAAAAGAAAATTTGCTAATATGAGTTTTTCTTTGCTATGTGCATAGCATACAGTATCTCACAAAAGTGAGTACACCCCTCACATTTTTGTAAATATATGCTATCTTTTCATGTGACAACACTGAAGAAATGACACTTTTCTACAATGTAAAGCAGTGAGTGTACAGCTTGTATAACAGTATAAATTTGCAGTCCCCTCAAAATAACTCAACACACAACCATTAATGTCTAAACTGCTGGCAACAAAAGGGAGTACACCCCTAAGTGAAAATGTCCAAATTGGGCCCAAAGTGTCAATATTTTGTGTGGCCATCATTATTTTTCAGCACTGCCTTAACCCTCTTGGGCATGGAGTTCACCAGAGCTTCACAGGTTGCCACTGGAGTCCTCTTCTACTCCTCCATGAAGACTTTACGGAGCTGGTGGATGTTAGAGACCTTGCGCTCCTCCACCTTCCGTTTGAGAATGCCCCACAGATGCTCAATAGGGTTTAGGTCTGCAGACATGCTTGGCCAGTCCATCACCTTTACCCTCAGCTTCTTTAGCAAGGTAGTGGTAGTCTTGGAGGGGTTTGGGGTCGTTATGTTGGAATACTGCCCTGCGGTCCAGTCTCCAAAGGGAGGGGATCATGCTCTGCTTCAGTATGTCACAGTATATGTTGACATTCGTGGTTCCCTCAATGAACTGTAGCTCCTCAGTGCCGGCAGCACTCATGCAGCCCCAGACCATGACACTCCCACCACCATGCTTGACTGTAGGCAAGACGCACTTGTCTTTGTACTCCTCACCTGGTTGCCGCCACACACGCTTGACACCATCTGAACCAAATAAGTTCATCTTGGTCACCTTAGACCACTGGACATGGTTCCAGTAATCAATGTCCTTAGTCTGCTTGTCTTCAGCAAACTGTTTGTGGGCTTTCTTGTGCATCATCTTTAGAAGAGGCTTTCTTCTGGGACGACGTTGAAAAAAGGAGGGGTGTGGAGGCGCCAACTGTGGTAGCTTGTTTATGCAAAAATAAAAGTTAGTGTAACAATTACACTTACTGGTTCGCAGGGTGGAGGTGTTTCTTTGAGATGGAAAAGTGTCCTGGGATGTGCTGTTATCTTGTTTCCGGCTCAGATTTCATTCCTTCAGGCGTCTGTGTGTGGAGTCTGTACACAGGCTGAACTGCTGCATCCAGTGCATGGAAAGCGCCACGCTGACCACTCTGGAGTGCAGAAGAGGAAATGACGTCACTGATGCACGGCAAACGTCCAGGCTGGTGTTGGGGATAATGCAGGGATAGTACAGGCTACGCGCTCGGGGCTCACAGCTCCTTCTACTGGCCTTTTTGCTCCCTGGAGGAGAGCAGCTTGAATATATAGTGGAGGCAATTAGGTTAATTAGGTTAATTAGGTTAAGGTGTATGGGCTGGAGGTCTGTGGCTGTGGAACCACAACAGCCAGCAGACCCACAATCTTCCAAAAAGCACAAAAAAGTTGAAAGTAAAGTATGAAGAATTAAAAATATGATGAATTGGGGGTAAGTTTAATAAATATAAGGATAATAATAGTAAGTGGAATTAAAGTTAAAACATTTATTTAGAAGATGAAAAAAAAAAAATGAAATAAAAATAAATATAAACTAAAAAATAAAATGAAAAATAAAAATAAAAATGGGAAAAAAAACAATGAATAAATAAATAAATAAATAAAAAATAATAAAATTAAAAATAATAAAAATAAGTATAAAAAAATAAATAAAAATAAATGTAAAATTAAAATAAAAAATAAAAAATGAGATTAAAAAGCACTGGGACACACATTATGAGGATGAGCTCAGGGGGGCATGAGGGAGGGGGGGGGGGGCGCGGGAGGAAAGGGGGTGAAGTTGTTATATAGAGCGATGGAGTTGCTATCTGGGTCCATGAGGGGACAGCGGTCCCTCAGGTGACTGGATGATATGACAGCAAAGGACCATGGGGGTATTTTTAAGTTGTAAGAAACTTCTACATGGTTTGTATAGTGATGGGCAAGGTGTATGTGTATATGTATGTATATATATATATATATATATATATATATATATATATATATAATAAGAAAGTGAAGAATGAATGTATGATTGGAGAGGGGAAGGGGGGGGAGGAAAGTAAACTACAACAAAGAATGTGTTTCTAATTCTTCATTGAGTCCCCCTGGCGGGAGAGTACCCAATGAATATATCCAGTAGGCCTCCTGCTGACACAGGCGTTTAAAACGTTCCGCAGCAGGAAGACCTCTGGGCATGGCCTCGATGACCCAGACTCTGAGGCCCATGGTAGATTTTTGGTGTTCCTTCAAAAAATGAAGAGGGACACTGTGTTTGTCACAGCCCTTTTCTATGAAACGCCTGTGTTCGCCAAAACGTTGGCGTAGGGGGCGTATGGTCCTGCCCACATAAAAGAGACCACATGGGCAGGTCAGGCAGTACACCACGTATTCACTGGAGCAATTATAAAAGTCTTTTATGGTGTATGTTTTGTCTTTAACAGTGACGTTTTTTTGTCCATGGTCAACAAATTTGCACGTTAGGCATAATTTTTTCCGGCATTGGTACATTCCCACTAATGGAATTAGGGGGATGTGTGAGGCTGGAGTGAGTGGGACTTTACGGATTTTACTGGGTGCTATCCTACTTTTAATATTTTTTGCTCTACGATATGAAACCTTGGGTAGTTGGGTGAGGGAAGAACCTAGAAAGGGGTCTCAAAGCAAGATGCACCAATGTTTGGCTAAGATGTTCTCCATCTTCTTGTGACAATCATGAAACTGGGTAGTGAAACGTGTTGGTTGTGGATTATCTGAAGTTTTGGGTTTGGGTGGAGGTTTCTTTGCCTGTTGGAGGAATGCCTTTTGTACCAGATGTGGTGGGTATCCTTTGTCTTGAAATTTATTGGAAAGGAGTTTACCCTGTATGTGGTAATCTTCGTCCTTGGTGCAATTCCGCCGAATTCTATGGAATTGGCTCTTCGGTATGTTGTTGATCCATGTTGGATGGTGACAGCTCTGGTAGTAAATATAGGAATTTCCAGCGGTGGGTTTGACAAAGTTTGTAGCATGTATTTCAGATTCACTATGAAAAAGTTCTAAGTCCAAGAAGATTAGTTTTTCAGGGTCTATGACATGGGTGAAGGATAGCCCTAGGGAGTTGCAGTTGCAATGCTTGACAAAGGACTCTATACTCTCTGATGTGCCCTCCCAGATCAGAATGATATCATCGATGTAGCGCCCATAATATATGATATGGGCGGCAAAAGGGTTGTTATGTGAGACGTATTGTAGTTCCCAGTAGCCCATAGTCAGGTTGGCGTAGCTTGGGGAAAAATTGGCACCCATGGCAGTGCCTTGAGTTTGTAGATAGAAGGTGTGGTCAAACTCAAAGTAGTTGTGTTCTAGACAGAATTGTGTAGCCTCCAGGATGTACTGTGCTTGTCTGGGATTGATGAGGGGGTCCTCAGAGAGAAAATATTCTACTGCTCTGAGGCCTACTGCGTGGGGGATGGAAGTGTATAGAGACGTAACGTCCAAGGATACCCACTGGTAGGTGGGTTCCCAGGTGTAGAAGGAAAGCATCTCCAATAGGTGGGTACTATCTCTAATATAAGATGGGAGGTGAGTTTGGAATAAGTGTTGGTGTCGGATAATAGTCTGAGTGATTCCGCCATGTAGTCTGAACTGTTCTGTATTACAATGCCGCCTCCCTTGTCTGCTGCCTTTATGATGATATTATGGTTGTTGGTTAACTCATCCAGGGCCTTCTGTTCTGCTTTAGAGAGGTTAGCTCTTTTCTTGGGAGCCGATTTACACATTTGGACAAGGTCGGTATACATGACTTGATAGAATGTCTGTAGATAGGGGCCTTTTTTATGTACTGGGTTGAAGATGGACTTGGGTTTGAATTTTGTATGTTGAATGGGAGGGGATGTTTGGTAGTGTTGAGTGTACAATTCCATATCTGCAAAGGGATATTCTGTATGGAGTTCATCTGGGTCCAAGATGAGGGAGGAATCTGTGTCTGTATCTATTGGGAGGACATCATGGTTAATGGTTTCAATGGGTTCTTGTGAGGGTGGGGGTTTCAGAGAGGATTGGATATTGTAGAATCTTTTCACTGTCAAGTCTCGTATAAATTTATTAAGGTCTTTGAATAACATGAATGGGTTTGGGCGGATGGTAGGTGCAAAGGTGAGACCTTTGCTCAAGAGTGAGGTCTCTTCAGTAGATAATATATGGGTGGATAAGTTGAAAATCTTTATACTTTCCGTATTTTTCCTTTTAAGTTTTCCTCTGCCCCCCCTTCCTCCTCTCTTGCGTACTTTCTTTTGAAGGTGCCGAGTGGGGGGGCTGACCCTAAAAAAAATCATCATCCTTGGTTGTTTCTGTGTTGTTGGTCACTGTGGGGCTATAGGATGAAGTAGGAAAAAGGGGGGTGACTAGGTTGGACTGTGTATTTGTTATAACCCTGGTGTTGAAAGAAGGAGTACTTGGGCAAAGTGTAGTGGAGTTTGGTTCAACTGCTGGGTTTGAAGGTGTATCTGGTGATGGATCTGGATCCGCATGAGCATTGTTGACTGGTGTGAGCATTGTTTTTGACTGGGGGTTATGAGTTTTTTTGTTTTTGTTGGTTTTTGAGACTCGCTGTGGTTTGGGAATGAGTTGGAGAAGAGGTTGGAAGAGGTTGGGGAATGGGGATAGGTGAAGGGTTATGGTGGGAGTGCTGGGTGGTTGTTGTCGGTGAGGGACCTGTTGAGAGTGACCTAGGTGCAGGTCTCCAGGGTGGTGGAGCAACCAGCTTTTTCTTCCAGCAGAAAACCCTGTTGTTAGTATAATCACCAATGTCTCTCCTGAATTTTCCTAATTTGTTTTGGATAAGGTCATTTTCTTGTCTGATGGTGTTCCTTTTTAGTGTCCTGAGCCAGGTGTATGGAAGTTGCGCAATGTGTTGTGTGATGCTGCTGCAGGTTTCCCTAATTTCAGCTACAAAGGTTTCATATTTCCTTTTTCTTTGTGCAATAATAATTTTTATCCATTTTTCTGTACAGAATTCAGATACAAAAGCCCATTCTTTGGATAGGTCTTACCCCCAATTCATCATATTTTTAATTCTTCATACTTTACTTTTAACTTTTTTGTGCTTTTTGGAAGATTGTGGGTCTGCTGGCTGTTGTGGTTCCACAGCCACAGACCTCCAGCCCATACACCTTAACCTAATTGCCTCCACTATATATTCAAGCTGCTCTCCCCCAGGGAGCAAAAAGGCCAGTAGAAGGAGCTGTGAGCCCCGAGCGCGTAGCCTGTACTATCCCTGCATTATCCCCAACACCAGCCTGGACGTTTGCCGTGCATCAGTGACGTCATTTCCTCTTCTGCACTCCAGAGTGGTCAGCGTGGCGCTTTCCATGCACTGGATGCAGCAGTTCAGCCTGTGTACAGACTCCACACACAGACACCTGAAGGAATGAAATCTGAGCCGGAAACAAGATAACAGCACATCCCAGGACACTTTTCCATCTCAAAGAAACACCTCCACCCTGCGAACCAGTAAGTGTAATTGTTACACTAACTTTTATTTTTGCATAAACAAGCTACCATAGTTGGCGCCTCCACACCCCTCCTTTTTTCAACATTGATTATCAACAGAGGTAATGGACACCCTCTGAGGATGGCTGCCTCCTCATTCTAGAATTTACCTGCCTTATTTTAATGTGCTATTATAGCTACCATTGTACTATTTACCTTTAGACATCACATGTTGCGGAGCGCCGGAAAACCCCCCCCTTTTGTTTCTCTTCTGGGACGACAGCCATGCAGACAAATTTGATGCGGTGTATGGTCTGAGCACTGACAGGCTGACCCCCCACCCCTTCAACCTCTGCAGCAATCATACATCTATTTCCCAATGACAACCTCTGGATATGACGCTGAGCACGTGCACTCTGCTTCTTTGGTCGACCATGGCGAGGCCTGTTCTGAGTGGAACCTTTCCTGTGAAACTGCTTTATGGTCTTAGTCACCGTGCTGCAGCTCAGTTTCAGGATCTTGGCAATCTTCTTATAGCCTAGGCCAGTGATGGTGAACCTTGGCACCCCAGATGTTTTGGAACTACATTTCCCATGATGCTCAATTATATTGCAGAATGCATGAGCATCATGGGAAATGTAGTTACAAAACATCTGGGGTGCCAAGGTTCTCCATCACTGGCCTAGGCCATCTTTATGTAGAGCAACAATTCTTTTTTTCAGATCCCCAGAGTTCTTTGCCATGAGGTGCCATGTTGAACTTCCAGTGATCAGTATGAGAGAGATAACACCAAATTTAACACACTTGCTCCCCATTCACACCTGAGACCTTGTAACACTAACGAGTCACATGACACCGGGGAGGGAAAATGGCTAATTGGGCCCAATTTGGACATTTTCACTTAGGGGTTTACTCACTTTTGTTGCCAGCGGTTTAGACATTAATGGCTGTGTTGTTATTTTGGGGGGACAGCAAATTTATACTGTTATACAAGCTGTACACTCGCTACTTTACATTGTAGCAAAGTGTCATTTCTTCAGTGTTGTCACATGAGAAGATATCATAAAATATTTACAAAAATGTAAGGGGTGTACTCACTTTTGTGAGATACCGTATGTGCATAATTTTTTTTTTTTAATTGTTAAGGTATAATAGCAACATCACATACAAACAAACTAAGGTAGAAAGTATAAGTCCCATGCATACTGTCCCAAGTGAAAAAATAACATCAGAGTTGACCACTGATATGCCTTCTTATTATAGATGTGCTCCAGCAAATCATGAATGAAGTTAAAGAGGAACTGCAGTCTGCTCACCTAATTTGTAATAAAAACATCTTTGCCATGCTGAAGCTTCCCTCCAACCACTTTGCATATTATTTTATATTCTGTACTTGCCAAATATGCTGCAGAAATCTCCCTCCACTGAGTCTGGCTGCAGCCATTTTAACTGTGGGGCAGCTGAAGCTGCTACCTGTTCACTTCCTGGATTTACACAGAGGCACACCTGCAGCTCTCATTGGACCTCTAATGACTCATCCCCCCCTCCCTTCCAGGCAAACTAGAGTGAGAGAGAGAGAGCTGTGCATGATGTTATAAATATAAGCCTAGGCGAATGACCAGACAAGAAACAGGAAGTGGGTTGTATAGAGGTATTTACTGGCAGAAAAAAATGTTTTACTATCCAAAAGGTAAAACAACAAAGGCAGAAGATTTAATGGATGGAATCAGGCCTTAGGCCGGGTTCACACTGGTACAACACGACAGTCTTACGACTGTGGATCTGACTATGCCCTGCGACTTGAAGTCCGACATCCGTCTGACTTCAATGAACGGGGATCTGACTTTAATCCCGACAATGCAGGCACTTTGTGTCTGGTATGAATCTTTAGGGGGAACTCCACGCCAAATTAAAACAAACAACGGCATGGGTTCTCCCTCCAAGAGCATACCAGGCCCTTCTGTCTGGTATGGATTTTACGGGGAACCCCCCACGCCGAAAAACTGGCGTGGGGTCCCCTCAAAAATCCATATGGATTTTGAGTGGGTTTTTGAATGGGGTACAATGTACCCCATACTTATTTACATAGGGTGGATGGCCGGAATCTGGGGGCCCCCTTGTTAAAGGGGGCTTCCAGATTCCGACAAGCCCCCCCGCCCACAGACCAAGACAACCAACGGCCAGGGTTGTCGAGAAGAGGCCCTTGTCCTCATTAACATGGGGACAAGGTGCTTTGTGGCGGGGGAGGTTGAGGGCATGTGGCCTGGTACGGTTCAGGAGGAGGGGGGGCTCGCTCGTCCCCACCCCCTCTCCTGGCCTGCCGGGCTATGTGCCCGGATATAGGGTCTGGTATGGATTTTGGGGCATGGGGTTCCCCTTAACAACCGGCCCATAGCCGAATGACGGCTGCAGGGCGGTTGCTTAACTCTGGGAGGGCGTACTATGACGTAATCCCAGAATTCCCCTCTCGCACGCACCCGAACACCGGAGGACCCGGCCCATCACGGATGCCGGTAAATGACCGCTGAGCGCGGCCGTTTACCATGTGATCGCTCCGTCAAATGACGGAACGATCACATGTCAACAAACCGGCGTCATCTCATGACGCCGGTTTCTCTCCTCCCCTCCTGTGTACCGATTGGTACACTGTGAGCGGAGAGGGGGATGGATGGATGGCTGCAGCGCTGTGGGCTGTATGTGTAGTGCCCACAGCACTGCACAGTGACATCCAACCATCCATCCATGCTCAGCCATCCCTAATGCTCTGCAATGCCCTGCAATTCTCTGCAATGCCCCACATTACTCTGCAATACCCCACAATACTCTGAAATACTCCCACAATACTCTGCAATACCCCGCAGTACCCTGCAATACTCTGCCATACCCAGCCATACTCTGCAATACTCGGTGATACCCAGACATAATCTGCCATACTCTGCAATACACCGCCATACCCAGCCATGCTCGGCTGTACTCGGCCTCTGTATGTGGCCAGGCTGTGGAAGTCTCACACATGTGGTATCGCCGTACTCAGGAGGAGCAGGAGAATCTATTTTGGGGTGTCATTTTTGGTATGTACATGTTATGTGGTAGAAATATTGTATAAATGGACAAAAAAAAAAGTGTTTTAACCACTTCCCGCCCGCCGGCTGTCATACAACGTCCTTGACTTTGTGCGGGAATATCTGAATGATGGGTGCAGCTACAAGCATCATTCAGATATCAGCTTTTTCAGCCAGCGATTCCCTACACCATAAGAATGATCATAGCGGCTGTTCCACTGCTTGATCGTTCTTACAGGAGGCGAGAGGGGATGTCCCCCCCCCTCCCGCCACCCTCCGGTGCTTCTACCGACTCACCGCTACGATCGAAGCCAGGATCGTTTTTTTTTTTTTAAATTTCAGGCTTCCCAGCCTAGAGGTGAGATGTGGGGTCTTATTGACCCCATATCTCACTGTAAAGAGGACCTGTCTTGCCATATTCCTATTACAAGGGATGTTTACATTCCTTGTAATAGTAATAAAAGTGGTCAAAAAAATTTTTTTTGGAACAATGCATCAAACTAAAATAAGTAAAGTAAAATGAACAATAAAAAAAAAAATTTTTTTAAAGCGCCCCTGTCCCTGTGTGCTCGCATGCAGAAGCGAACGCATATGTAAGTCCCGCCCACATATGAAAACGGTGTTCAAACCACACATGTGAGGTATCGCTGCAATCGGTAGAGCGAGAGCAATGATTTTGGCCCTAGACCTCCTCTGTAACTCAAACCATGTAACCAGTAAAATTTTTTAAAGCGTTGCCTATGGGGATTTTTGAGTAGCAAAGTTTGGCGCCATTCCACAAGCGCGTGCAATTTTGAAAGGCGACATGTTGGGTATCTATTGGGCTAACTTTACTGTTTTGGTTTTTTAAGGCACAAAACATTTTTTTTCCAAAAAAAACGCGTTAAAAAAATTGCTGCGCAAATACCGTGCGAGATAAAAAGTTGCAATGACCACCATTGTATACTCTAGGGTCTTTGCTAAAAAAAACATATATAATGTTTTGGGGTTCTATGAATTTTCTAGCTAATAAATGATGATTTTTACATGTAGGAGAGAAATGTCAGAATTGGCCTGGGCGCTCCAGAACGCCTGAAGGTGCTCCCCTGCATGTTGGGCCTCTGTATGTGGCCACGCTGTGTAAAAGTCTCACACATGTGGTATTGCCGTACTCTGGAGTAATAGCAGAATGTGTTTTGGGGTGTAATTTGTGGCATGCATATGCGGTGTGAGAAATAACCTGCTAATATGACAATTTTGTGAAAAAAAAAAAAAACTTGATTTTGCAAAGAATTGTGGGAAAAAAATTACAACTTCAAAAAAACTCACCATGCATCTTTCTAAATACCTTGGAATGTCTTCTTTCCAAAAAGGGGTCATTTGGGGGGTATTTGTACTTTTCTGGCATGTTAGGGTCTCAAGAAATTAGATAGGCCATCAGTACTTCAGGTGTGATCAATTTTCAGATATTCGCACCATAGCATTTGGACTCTATAACTTTCACAAAGACCAAATAATATCCACCAATTTGGGTTATTTTTTCCAAAGATATGTAGCGGTATAAATTTTGGCCAAAATATATGAAGAAAAATGACTAATTTGCAAAATTTTATAACAGAAATGAAGAAAAATGTATTTTTTTTACAGATTTTTCGGTCTTTTTTCTTTTATAGCGCAAAAAATAAAGAACCCAGCGGTGATTAAATACCACCAAAAGAAAGCTCTATTTGTGTGGAAAAAAAAAGGACAAAAATTTCATATAGATACAGTGTTGCATGACTGAGTAATTGTCATTCAAAATGTGAGAGCACCAAAAGCTGAAAATTGGTCTGGTTAATTAAGGGGGTTTAAGTGCCCAGTTGTCAAGTGGTTAAAATCCATGCCACGCAAAAATGAGATAAAAACAAAATACATGGGTTCCCCCTCCAAGACCATACCAAGTCCACATCAGGGCCTGACCTCACAAATGCACTTCTGGAAAAATGGTCAAACATTCCCATAGACACACTCCTAAACCTTATGGGCAGCTTTCCCAGAAGAGTTAAAAGCTGTTATAGCTGCAAAGGGTGGGCCAATTCAATATTGAACCCTACAGAATAAGACTGGAATGCCATTAAAGTTCATGTGCTTGTAAAGGCAGGCATCCCATTACTTTTGGTTATATAGTGCAGTGGTTCTCAACCTCAGTCCTCAAGTACCCCCCAACAGGCCATGTTTGCAGGTTTTCCTTTATCTTGCACAGGTGCTTAAAAACAGGGTCAATGGCTTGGCATTTTGGACAGCTATTTTATCTAAGTGAAATTCCCAAAACATGGTTTGTTGGGGGTACTTGAGGACTGAGGTTGGGAACCACTGATATAGTGTATTTGACGATCCATGGTGTGCTTGCCAATGTGTACTTTTGACCTGTGATGTTTCTCGTTCCAGCTGGTTGTTGCTGCAGCACCTGTTACACCTAAATCTAGGAATTTGTGTGATGGAAATATTGATGCTAACTACCAGCAACACTAATACAGTGATCAGTGCTAATAATCTACACTGTCACTGTACTAATGATTCTGGCTGGGTTTAACATCTAAGGCCATTAAGAGGTTAAATGTGTGCAGCTTTTACTAACCGCTTTGTTTCTTATCCCTGCTTTGCATGCCTAAACCCAAAAGCAGGCAGCAACGTACCAGTACATTGTTTTGCCTGCACCTGTGGCCTGTCCGCTGTATATTGCAGGTGGACAGTCTGAAAGAGGTTAACAAATAACTGACACATGCATGTTTCTGGCATGGGCAGTGCGTTCATGTGCGGTGCAAGGATTGCGCACAGAATGTGCCTTTCCCACGCTGCATTATTGGTGTGAATGGGCCCTAAAACCCGACTTTTATCTTAGGACAGGGTTCTTCACACAAACAGAAAAGAAGAATTTCTGGGGACGTTGTGTACACAACCTCCAGGTTGCCATATTGCATTGGATTTTAGAGAACATTACAGTGCAGCAGTTGGAGATGAAAGGTAATTTTTAATAACATTACCCCTTTGAGTAAATTTGCAGCTAGCAAGGTTTTAAAATTAGGGAAAAAAGAAAAACATGATGACATTACAGTGTCTCTACAAAAACAATATGTAATACATTTCAGAATAACAGTCCTTAGATGTGGTGGCTTCATTGGTTTTCTTTTTTCAGATTTTTTTTTTTCCTTACTGATTTTGCCAGCAACAGGGTGGCAGCGCTCACTCCCTGTACTAAATCTATGGAGCAGTGTTGTGACTTAAGCAGGCCATACACGGTCGAATTTCGAACGAATTTTCTTTTCAAAATAAGAAATTTCGTTTTTTTTGTGATCCGATGATGCCACCATTGATTTTCTTATCAAATTTTCTTTTCTTATTACATTTCTCGCACGATTCTCCCATCATTGATTAGAAAATCGTTCGTTTTTCGGAAAATTTCCAACATGTCCGATTCCTCAAATTCGATTGCCGCACGAAAATCGGCCGTTGTTGCAGCCCACTAATGATGCGAAATTCATACGAAAATTCTTTCATACGATTTTCGAAAGAAAATTCTTACGAAATTCGAACCGTGTATGGCCGGCATTAGAATGCATCGATACCATTATTTATTTATTTTTTTTAGTACTCGCCGATATCAAATTACCAATACCTACTGCATCAGTTTTGTTTACACTTCAGCTGTCAGCAATAGTACAAAGCATTGAAAAGTTAATTTACAAATAAAATTTTTTTTTTTTACATTTTGCGATTTTTTTTTAATGTGAAATGTGTAAATATATGTTAAACGTGTAAAAAAATTAAACAAACAAAGCAAAAAAAAAAAAGTTTTAAATATATATTTCTTTAAAATAGAAGTGAACAATAAAAAAATAAGTAGGAAAATAATAATTAAATGGAGGAGAATAAGGCGTCAATTAAGGCTGATTCGAGTAAATTAAGGGTTTTTTTTTTTTACTTGACAAAACTGACTTCATCTGCAGATCGAAGTTCATCCCTTTGATCTATAGATGAAGAAACAGAAAGATAAAAAAAAAAAACCAAAAAAAAACACAAGTTTCTTTTTGTCTTAGTGTTTCAGCAGCTGAACAATGTTGTTGATAAACAACCCCACTGACAGCTGAATGAGTCATCGGTTGTTAACCACTTGATATCCTTAGGCCGTCATATGACGGCCTCTACTTTGCGGGGTTATATCTGAATGATGCCTGAGGCTACAGACATTATTCAGATATCGGCATTTTCAGCCGACGATTCCGTACACCAAAAGAATGATCATAGCGGCTGTTCCGCCGCTTGATCGTTCTTACGGGCTGCGAAAGGGGACGGCTCCCGCCGCCCTCCGATGCTTCTACCGACTCACCTCAGCGATCGGTGAGTTGGAGAGCGGATCCGCCGGCGCCGGATGTAGATCATAGAGATTTCCGGCGGACCAGATGGCCGGAGTCTCAATGATCACTGCTTCCCAGCCGAGGTGGCGCCATTTTTTTGAATGCAGAGGCCAGGCGTGACGTCATAACATAACGCCGGCCTCTGCATTCAAAAAAATGGCGCCACCTCGGCTGGGAAGCAGTGATCATTTTTTTTTTTTTTTAGGTTTCCCAGCCTAGAGGTGAGATGTGGGGTCTTATTGACCCCATATCTCACTGTAAAGAGGACCGATCATGTCATATTCCTATTACAAGGGATGTTTACATTCCTTGTAATAGGAATAAAAGTGATCAAAATTTTTTTTTATTTTTTTAAAAAGTGTCAAAATAAAAAATTTTTTAAGTAAAATTAACAATAAAAAAAAAAAAAAAAAATTTTTTAAAGCGCCCCTGTCCCCGTGAGCTCGCACGCAGAAGCGAACGCATACGTAAGTCCTGCCCACATATGAAAACTGTTCAAACCACATGTGAGGTATCGCCGCGAACGTTAGAGCGAGAGCAATAATTCTAGCCCTAGACTTCCTCTGTAACTCAAAACATGTAACCAGTAAAAATTTTTTAAAAGCGTCGCCTATGGGGATTTTTAAAGTACCAAAGTTTGGCGCCATTCCACGAGCGTGTGCAATTTTGAAGCGTGACATGTTAGGTATCCATTTACTCAGCGTAACTTCATCTTTCACATTATGCAAAAAAAATTTGGCTAACTTTGCTGTTTTGTTTTTTTTTTTAAAGCATGAAACTGTGTTTTTTTTTTTTTTTAAAAACGCGTTTGAAAAATTGCTGCGCAAATACCGTGCAAGATAAAAATTTGCAATGACCGCCATTGTATTCTCTAGGGTCTCTGCTAAAAAAAACATATACAATGTTCTATGTAATTTTATAGCAAAGAAATGATGATTTTTGACATGTAGGAGCGAAGTGTCAGAATTGGCCTGGATGCGAAGTGGTTAAGGATGCGGCAGCCCCGCTTCTTAACTAATAATTGCCAGCTTTTTTTTTTTTAACATTTCAGCTGTCAGTGGGGGAATCCCGCTAACAGCTGAAATAACCGAGCCTGAAAGTATCCGTTTCAGGTATCGGAGCATTTGCATACCAATATCGGTGCAATCTTAGTTGTGACCATAGGATACTATTACAAAACACCTTCCACTTTCCTCTTCCCAATAACATAGGGGGTAGGTGTTTCGTAGTCCACAGAGAGAGCAAGGAATTATGCTGATAGGTCTATAAAACTGCAGCAGTAGCAGAGTGCAAAAGTTATCAGCTTTGTATTTTATGTTGCTTTAATGAAGTAATCCTGTGTGTGTCCAAAATGTCGCTCTTCTGTGGGAATACCATTATGCTTTAATAGGAAATTGCATTTCTGAAGAGGTTGTTGTGTTGGCAACATATTTAATTATATTTACTTCAGACTCTTAAATATTCTCATGCCAAGGCTATAAATCAAAATGTATGATCTGGATGAAGTCCAAAAACAAAAATAATAAAACAAAGTAAAAATGTCATATTTATTTAACACATTACAATATACAAAGATTTTTATTTTTACATAAATAAGGTGGTTAAGGCTTCAGCCTTTCAGACTTCCAGATTATGGATTGTAAAGATTATGGATGTTTCTGTTGTCAAAATGCATAAACTAAAACTGCTTACACCTTCTGATCTCATAACACATAGGATGTCATAAGCGGAGTTATAGTCCAAAAAAAAAAAAAAAAAAATCCAGAGATCTCATTAACAAACAGATCCATCAATATCTGTACTTTGTTGAGTAGTCCTTAGGAGACACCACCAGACCTCTACCTTTCCTAGCACCACGATAAACAGTTTCCACAATGTCAATCATCTCCTGCTTGTCTTCCATTGGCCAGTTTATCTTGTTGTTATTACCTGTCCCCAAGTCAATCATGATGTGCTTGTTCCTGTTAGAAGGAAAAACATAATATATGATAACCACGTAAAACCACAGCCAGCATTTACACACTGATATCAAATGGCAAGATAAGGGATGCAATCAATTGATGGCTGCATCTGCACATTTATGTGACTTTGGTACAATGTCCATTGCTTCCACCATAATATCAATACTGAACTGCTATATATGTCCTCAGCTGTTTAAAGTGATTAATAAAAAAACAAATAAATAAATCCTTTATAAACAAACATGTCATACTTACCTGCTCTGTGTAGTGGTTTAGCACAGAGCAGCTCTGATCCTCCACTTCTAGGGGCCCCTGCTGGCACTCCTGGCTTCTCCCCCCTTCTGAGTGCCCCCCTAGCAAGCACTTGTTAGGGGGGCACTCGTGTGGGCTCAATCCTGAGCGAGCTCCATGTGTCCTTAGACACACACAGACAGCACGGCTCAGTTCCACCCACCGCTCTCTTCTCACTGGCTGTTATTGACAGCAGCACCTCTCTTTGTCCAGTGAGGAAAGAGATAGAGGAGAGAGACGCTGCTCTTAGGCACAGCGCTGGATCGAGATTGGGCTGAGGTAAGTGTTGGAGGAGGGTTGTGGGGGTAAACACAGAAGGTTTTTTTACTTTAATGCCTTGTTACCTTACTGCAGAGAATGCATTAAAAAGGTAAAAAAAAAAAAAACTTCTACCTTTAGAACCACAAAGTATCAAGTTTACCTGTAAAACTATTTTTCTTGGAGTACATCATGGGACACAGCCTTACTTAAGTAATTACTTAATGGGTTATAGGCCACCTTCAGGTGATGGACACTGGTATACCCAATCCAGGAAGTTTACTTCCCTATATAACCCCTCCTCCTTCCAGGAGAACATCAGTTTTTGTAGCAAAGCAATATACTTAAATGCCAAAAAAGAGGGGAGGGACCTCTGTGTCCCACAATGTACTCCAAGAAAAGGATTTTACAGGTAAGCTGTTATAAAAATCCTATTTTCTTTATCTTACATCATGGGACACAGAGCCTTAAGTAATTACTTAATGGGATGTCCCATAGCAATGCTACTTGAGGGGAGGGAGACACAACCCGGAGGGTACCCCTAGACTTGGGGACCTATACTGCTGCCTGCAGCACACTGCGCCCGAAGGCGATATCCTCATACCTCCTTACATCCATCTGATAAAATTTTGTGAATGTATGCACTGAAGACAAGTTGTGGCCTTACAGATCTGAGCCATGGAGGCCTGATGATGCACTGCCCAAGAAGCACTAACCTCCCTAGTAGATAGTGTGCCTTAACTTGAAAAGGGAGAATCTTACCCCTTAAATCATAAGATTGAATTATCACTTGCTGAATCCACTTAGCGACAGTGGATTTCGACGCTGCCTGTCCTTTCTTCTGGCAGAATAAATAAGACATCAGTCTTACGAATCTGAGCAGTTGCCTTTAAATAGATTTTCACTGTTCTCACCACATCAGGACAGACAATGTAGTGATTTTTCTTCCCTGGAACATGGTTTTGGAAAAACGATGGCAGGACAATATCTTGGTTCAGGTGAAAACCTGAGACCACTTTTGGTAAAAAACCTGGACGAGGGCGCAACACCACTCTGTCCTCATGAAAAATTAAATACGGCTCTTTACAAGAAAGAGCAGCCAATTCTGAAACCCTCCTTGCTGAGGATATAGCAACCAAAAATACCAAACTTCCTTGTCAGAAGGACTAAGGGAATATGTTGTATTGGTTCAAATGACTGTTTTCGTAACACAGATAAAACTAAATTCAGGTCCCAAGGGTTCAAGGGAGGTTTGACGGGCGGATTAAAGCCGCGTTACCCCTTGCATAAAACCCCGGACTAAAGAACGTGTAGCAAGTGGTCTTTGAAATAAGACTGATAAAGCTGAGACTTGGCCTTTAATAGTACTCAAGGCCAAATTTCATTTCTACCCCTAATTGTAGAAAGGCAAGAATTCTGCCTATGATATATCTCCGAGGGTGCCAACCCTTGGATTCACACCAGGAAACATAAGGCTTCCACACTCTATAATATATAGTTCTGGAAGCTGGCTTCCTTGCATTAATCAAAGTAGCGACAACTGACCCGGAAAGCCCACGTTTCTTCAGAATGTGGGTTTCAATAGCCAAGCCGTTCAATTTAGAGACCGTAAGGAAGGGTGGAATATCAGTCCCTGTGAGAGCAGATCTGGCCATAGTGGGATGGACCATGGGCCCTCCACTACCATCTTTACGATTTCTGCATACCATGACCTTCTGGGCCATGCTGGTGCCACCAGAATTACCGGCTTCCTTTCCAGCTTCATCCTGCAAAGAAGTTGAGGCAGCAACTGAATAGGGGGGAATGTATAGATCAGTGAGAACTGATCCCATACGGTCACCTATGCATCCGTTCCGCATGCGAGTTGATCCCTTGTTCTGGCCATAAAGTTGACTAACGTCATGTTAAACCTGGACGCTAGAAGGTCTACGTCCGGAGTCCCCCATCTTTGGTAAACAGTACAAAATATGTCGAGGTGAAGAGACCATTCCCCTGGGAATAACTGCTGGCGACTCAAGTAGTCCGCCTGCCAATTCTCTACTTCCGGAATGAAGACTGCCGATAGGCACGGAACATTCCTTTCTGCCCAAGTTAGAATATGGTTCACCTCTCTCTGCGCTAAGAGACTTTTAGTGCCCCTTGGTGATTGATATAGGCCACAGCTGTGGCATTATCATATTGAATCCTGACAGGACAATGCCGTAACCTGAAATTCTAGGCCTTTAGAGCCAGATGCACTGCCCGAATCTCTAGGATATTGATGGGCAAAGTTCTTTCGGTTCTTGACCACTGTCCCTGGACCGTTGTCTTTTCTAGTACTGCTCCCCAGCCTGAAAGGCTGGCATCTGTTGTTACCACTTTCCAGATGACTGGTCTGAGGGATTTTCCTTTCAGCAGATTCTGGGTTAGTAACCACCAAGGAAGGCTTTGGGACACTCTTGGGGACAGCCACATTGGCAAGTCTAAAGCTTGAATTGTTTTGCTACAAGTCAACAGGATACTGTTTTTCAACATTCTTGAATGGAACTGGGCATCGGGAACTGCTTCGAATGAAGCCACCATGGTTCCTAGCAACCTCATGCAGAGGCAAATGGAGGGATCGCCTTTTGACCTGACCATCCGCACCAGCTCTCTTATGGAGTAGATTTTTGCCTGAGGCAAGAACACCTATTCCTGGGCTGTGTCTATGATCAGACCCAGGTACTCCAGCCTTTTTAGCGGTATTAAGGAAGATTTCTCTAGGTTGAGAATCTAACCCAAACTTACCAGATAATTGGTTGTAGTGCGAACGTTTTGCTCAAAACGAGCCACCGACCGATTAATAATAGATAGTCTATGTACACTACGACTGTTATGCCCTGTGCTCTTAACCTGGCTAGAGGTGGGGCCAGCAGTTTTGTGAACACCCGGGGTGCTGTGGCTAGCCCGAAGGGCAGGGCTAAAAACTGAAAATGCTGCTGTTCTAACTTGAACCGCAGAAACATTTGGTGAGCGGGAAATATAGGGACATGCAGATATGCATTCCTGATGTCGATTGATGCAGAAGTTCTCCTCCTAGAAGGATAGAAACTACTGACTTGATCGTCTACATGCAAAAGGAGTGGATCTTCAGGAACGGATTTAGATTATTTAGATCTAGAATGGGTCTGACATCTCCATTTGGTTTTGGTACCATAAAAAGATTTGAATAAAACCCCAGACCTTGCTCTTTTGTGGGGATCTGTACGATCACCCCTTGAGATATTAATCGGTCTAGTGCCTGAAACAGATTGTCTTTTCTCTGGATCTTTGGGAATGCTTGACCTCAGGAAGCGAGACTGTGGAAAGTCCCGAAATTCCAGCTTGTACCCCAGTGTTACCGTGGAGATGACCCATCTGTCCCGAATTTCCTTTTTCCAGACTTCTGAAAACTGCAGAAGTCTTCCCCCCACCTTGGTGAGGGGGGTTGCCTCTTCAGGATGAGGCTTTAGGATTCTGCTTTGCAGGTTTCCGACCCCAGGACTTTTTTTGAGCCTGGGTCTGACACTGAATTTTTCCTCTAGAGTCTGACGGACGGAGGCTGTTGCCACTGCCTAGAGACGGAAGCCCCTGGCGCAGGGGGAAGACCCAATTTAAATGAAGGGCGTTTATACTTTCTTTTGACTGGCAAAAGATTTGAAACATGTTTCATTTCTAGGTCCGTCAAACTTTTGGGGAAAAAAAAAGTCCGCTGGAGCCCACACACGATCGAATTGTCCGACGGACTCCGGTCCGCAGGACCAAGTATGCCGTAAAGTCCGGTCATGTATACGCGGAATAAGGGCCTGTTTAAATTGGTCCTTTAGTGATTGACAGACGCCATATTGCAGCGACTGCAGGCTGAGTAACGGCACCTGCCAAGCAAAAAGTAGATTTTAACAGGGATTCCAACTTATCTGTTGAATCCTTAAGCATATGTGCATTGTCTACAGGACAAGTTAGGCCTTTATTCACACTGGAAATCGCAGCGTCAACTGCTGGTACTGGTCCATTTTTTTTTGGAGAATTTCTCCTCCAGGGGATAGAGAATTGAAAATCTCTTAGGAGGGAGAAAATGCTTATCCAGGTGATCTCATTCAGCAAAAATAAGCTGTTCTAGTAACGCATGTGCAGGAAACGCAGGCAAAGGCTGAGAAGGTTTTAAGGAACCAAGCTTTCAGGAAAAATGCATTAGGGGCAGCATGAAAGTGGAACGAACCATCTCCCTAAGAGTTTGTATCAGCAATTTCTCAGATTGTGAGGCTGAAAAAGGTTCATCTACCGTTGTTTCCTTCACAGAGGAATCATCGGTTTGTTTTTCCTCCTGATCGACTGAGGGTAACGTCTCATCCCAAGCCCACTGTTCCCCTTGCAAAGGTTCTGAAGTGGGGGAGGGGGGATCTAGCACGCTTCCTATGCATTTTAATGGAGGATGCGATTAAAGCCGCCAATCTTCCTTCCAGACCCTGCAGGGAGGAGGAAAGGACATCTTCAGTCACGTATACAGGGGCTGACATGTGAGAAGCAGCTGCACCATCAATTTGTTCCAATGGCTCACCCTGGCTTGCCATAACTGGTAATTCAAGTGAGGATGACAGCATGGAAATGCGACTCGAGATCCTAGCGCCTGGGGGTGAAACCTTTACTTTTTTGGTAGGCATAGTCCCAAGCACAAAAACAGAGGCACTATACATCTGCACTTAATCGCTGAATATAGTCATGACATTTAAAGTCGCTATAAAGTTCAGCCTAGTGCTGGGGAAAAAAAAAAGTGTGTCCTTCCTGTATCAGGAATGCCAGTTTACAACCCTCATGTGTCCCACAGCTCATGTGTCCAGGCTGCTTGTTTCCTCCTCGTCAGCCGAAGAGAGACAGTCACAGCTGTAATTGTATCTGTTCTGCCTGCCGTGCGTCCTCGTGGAGGTTCACGGCACCTCGCTTAGGCGTGGTGCTGTGAAAAAATTCCAAAAAAATTCCGCCCCTTGTGCGTGGCGGTTCCCATGCTTGTGCGTGGCGTTTTCGGGTCTACAGACCCAACGGGGGGGGGGGGGGGGCAGAGACCTGTTTGTAGCAGGCACACACAACAGTAACAGCATTCAACATTAGCAGGGGGTGATGTAAGGGGGGTACACCGCTGATGTCCCCCTAACCTCTGGTCCCTTCAGGGGGGAGAAAAGAAAACATTTGGCAGAATTCTTTTACATGAGAGGAATCTTCCTGCGCGTGCTGCTGCGGCCACACGCAGACTGACTGAGCTTTACAGTGAAGACAACAGAGTAAGGTATGTGCATAGACACCCTCTAGTGGAGAATTAAGGCATGACAACATTTTTTCCCTAATGGAAGAATACATAGGTGTTTTTAAAGCGGGGGTCCACCTATCTATCGTTTTTTTTTTTTTTGAGTTCATTCACAAACTTTTCTTCTCAGCATTACATACTCACATATTGTGTGTAATATGTCCGCCTGTGTCAGATTTCGTCTGAAAGAATAACTTATATTATTCACTGCAGGCGGTTTCCATCTTCATTGTGGGCATTTGAAGCCCACAAGCCTTTATTTCCTGGATGTGGTGAATGCTGTGCTCCCAGCATTCACCGCTCGTTCCCGCACATGCTCAGTGGCATCCTGGGAAGCCTGAGACTGGCTCCCAGGAGTCTGGGAGAGGCTAGAAACACACCTACTCCCACGGGAGGAGAACCAGGAAGAGCAAAGAATAGAAAAATAAAAAAGGTAATTACGGCGATTTACATTTTTTTAAACGGCATGTCAGCATCTAGGCAAGGAAGAGAATACATACAGATATTGTTCAAAATTTGGGTGGAACCCCGCTTTAATACCCAAGTTTCTTCCCTTACCTTATCCGCGCCGCAGGATTTGCTGAATTAACAGACAATCCAACCTTCACCCATCACGGCGGGCTGCGTTTAGCAAACCTTCAAGGACTGGGTCCCTAGATATCGGGGTTCCAACTCCCTTGGACCTGTAAAGCACCCCACCAGGAAAGCTAGGTAATGTAGCAAGACCCAAGCCCTGGGTTCCTGGGGTCCAGCCCTACAAAGAGAGGCGTTACAGGCAAAAACCTCATGCTTCGGACACAAGGCCCCAGGTACCATCCTTTTAGGCCTCAATGGCACTTTGGATGGATCTGGTCTATGGAAGGTATTTCAATCTTCACTCGTGACCAACACCTTAGACACTGGCGAAAAAACTGATGTGCTCCTGAAAGGAGGAGGGGTTATATAGGGGGTGAACTTCCTGTATTGGGTATAACCAGTGTCCATCACCTGAAGGTGGCCTATAACCCATTAATTACTTAAGGCTCTGTGTCCCACGATGTACGATAAAGAAATCATCTTCTGTTTCGGGGTAATTTTATTAACCCCTTAAAGTTGTGAACATACAATGGTATAGACACTTTCCGATACCAATAAACCTACGCAGGCACCATAATTGCTTTTGCTCATTTTCAGAAATGATCCTTCATACCTTTTTAACAAGGTCAAAACACGCCGTCATATGGCCATGCATTTCTTCTTCCTGTTAGTGTGGGGCTAGATTACAAGACACACTGTGTGCCCACATTCCCTAGTCTGTTCAGCTTGAGGCAAGATGCAGACTATGCTTGAGCAAGGAGCATGTTCAAGAGACAGGCTGTGATTGGGAGGGGGGTGTGCTCCAGAGGCAGGCTGTGATTGGTCAGGGGGCGTGGTGGCTAAACAAACTACCCAATACAGGCATGCTGTGTGTCTGCACAGTGTCCTGCACCTCTGAATGGCCAGTCAATGGATGAAAACTGACCACAGAAGAACAGATTAGCGTCTGTGCTTTGTGTGTTCAATTAAGAACAAGGAAGAAAGGTGACTAGCAGGATCAAAAAACGTGTTTGAAAAATTGCTGTGCAAATATCATGCAAGATAAAAAGTTGCAACGACCGCCATTGTATTCTCTAGAGTCTTTGCTAAAAAAACATATATAATGTTTGGGGGTTCAATGTAATTATCTAGCAAAAAAATGATGATTTTTACATGTAGGAGAGAAATGTCAGACTTGGCCTGGGTGGCAAGTGGTTAAAGAAGTACATGAAAGTCTATGCTTTATAAAATACACATACGTAAACACATAAATAAAAAAAAAAAAAAAAAAAATTCAGGGTAACATACACTTTAAAGACCAGTCATTGCAATTAAACGACTGGCCAGCATACTTCTTGTTCTAAGTGAATGTACCCAGCACTTTGACCACACCTTGTACCTGCTTTTCAATCAGGACCTGGTGGGAAAGACTCCTGATTACGTGATCACTGGGGCAACCAGTCACACTGTTCACATGTTTGGGAGTCTGCCTACCAACTTCTAGCATTACGAGCCCCTTAAAGGGCGAGCTGGAATTGGTCAAGTTAAAGTGGTTTTAACCCATGAAAACAAAAATTTTATGCAGCTTACAGATCTCTAAATGTGGTAGATGCATTAGTTTTCTCTTTATTGGCCTTTTCACCCATTTATTGCACCTGGTAATCTAGCCAGTAACACTTTGTCGTCTTAAAGCGGAGTTTCACCCACATTATATAAAACTTTGTGCCACCCAGTGCATTGTTGCAGGTTAAATACGCATTGGCATTTATTTTTTTTGGTCGATTTACCTAGGTTTCAAAAGGGTAATTGCTTCTACTCCTGTGTACCTTGCCGCGGCGAGGTACGTAATTTCAGGCCACGCATTGGCTCCTGGGAGATGAGTGTCATCAGTCCCAGGAGTCAATGGGAATCGCTAGCTGGTAGCATCGCTATGGCCACCTGAACAACAATGTGTGCGCCACACTTTGTGGTTAATGCGCATGCACGAGATTGGGAGGAACATGCCAGCAGCGCCTTATCCTAGAAAATACTAGTGGGCTTCACATGCCCAAAATGAAGATGGGAGCGCGCTCGGAAAGGAAGAGAAAGGTTAGTTTAAAGGAAAAAAAAAAAAAAAAAAAACAACCATATGGAAAAATGGCATTGCATATAATTTTTTTTTTTTTAAAATCTTATTCTAACATCACGGGGGTGTTTAAAAAAAAAAAAAAAGCCTGGAGCTCTGCTTTAAGTTGTCTCCACTCCACTGGAGGAGCTGTTCAGACCATGCAAGTAACAATTCAAGATACAGGCAATTATGAAATACTAACCTGAAGAAGAACATGACTGTACATGGATCATACAACTCGTACATCTTGTTAAAATCAGGTACTTCCGTTATATCCACAAGATAAATCACAGTAAAGTTTTTTACCTGGAGCAAAAAAAAAAATAAAAAAAAAATAAATAAATGAATATATATATATATATATATATTTTTTTTTTTAACCTTTCTACATTTGTAAAGTTCCTTTACTAAAACTTATACTTCCATTTTGATCATCTCAGGCATCCCACTATGTCGACTGTAAATTAAACTACAGACCTCAGATGCAGACATAGGCCCCATTCACACGCATCCAGGGCCAATCATTCACAGGTAATCACTTCATGAGCCTTTACATGCTAGTGGCTGCGTATAGTTGTGAGAGCTGTCAGCCTCCAATAGTTTTTAAAGAGGTTTCCTGTCTGCAACTGAGTGCAGGGAGTCCCTACTGGGTCTCCCTTAACTAATTGCAAACAGTCCCATTCACAAGTGTTAACCACTTACGGACCACACACCGTCATTATATGGCGGCTGTTTGACATCGAATACCGGGGTTATGGCAGCAGATAGCTAACTGCCATATACCCGATATCTTTTTAAACAGCGGGCGGTCCTCTTTCAGATAAAAGTGGTCTCTGTGGCAGATTCGCCACAAGATAATTTTTAATCAACGGCCGGAAAGGTGCTCCCCCCCACCCCTCCTCGATGGTCTCCACCGCTATTGACGGCTCCGGTAGGCGGCGGAGACCACCAGGTCCTTTCCCCTCTGAGGCATGAAGTCGAATAAGGGAAAGATGGCCCCCACTCGGCTCCATGCCATTGGATGACGGAAGCAACGTCAAATGTCACTTCCGCCCAATGGTCTTAAAAGGGGAAATTAAAGAGGTCCTGTTATGCTTTTTTTTCTATTACAAGGGATAGTAACATTCCTTGTAATAGGAATAAAAGTGACCCCAAATATTTGTTTTAAAAAAGGGAGTAAAACATTTTTAAAAAAAAGGAAAATAAATAAGAAAAAAAAAAATTAAAAAAAAAAAGGAAAAGCGCCCCGTCCCGCCGAGCTTACGCGCAGAAGTGAACACATACATAAGTCACGCCCGCATATGAAAACGGTGTTCAAACCACACATGTGAGGTATCGCCGCAATCATTAGAGCGAGAGCAATAATTCTAGCCCAAGACCTCCTCTGTAACTCAAAACTGGTAACCTGTACAAATGTTTAAATGACGCCTATGGAGATTTTTAAGGGTCCAAGTTTGTCGCTTGCTCCACGAGCGGGCGCAATTTTGAAGCATGACATGTTGGGTATCAATTTACTCGGCGTAATGTTATTTTTCAAAATACAGAGGGGTGGCTTCAAAGTTGACCAACTCTGAAGCCACTTCGTACAGCGCGACTTCAGCGCGGCTTGCGAAACGACTTCTGTATAGAAGTCAATGCAAGCTGCTCTGAATTCGCCCCAAAGTAGTACACAAACCTTTTTCTAAATCGGAGCGACTTGAGTCGCCTGACAAGTCGCCCCTGTGTGTACAGTACTGAGAAGGCTTTACGTCTTGTGCTAACCCTTTTCTCCATAAACCCAAACTTCAGCCAGTGCAAATGCATTAGGCACAGTCACAGGGGCATATTTATGAGTCAGTAAAGGTGACTTTTCCTAAATATTCACTGGTAATGAATCAATCACTGTCATTATAAACACATACACCAAGTAGATTCACATGCAGTGAAGGTTTGTCGAATGTCAGCATCGATGCCTTATAAACATGTCCAATAAAGAATAATGGTAGCCATCTCAGAGCATATGCCTGGGACAGCCATCATTATTAAGACCAAGGTGCTGTAGAGTAGAATAATACAATGTAGAAAATGCTCTTCCTTTTAGCCCACTTTCACACCGGTGCAACTGGTCATGAGATTTGACAGGTCAAATTATATATACACCATGTGAACCAAGCCTAAGTTCATGCTGCCACTGCCAAAGTAATCAGCACTGGAAAGTGATTTGTGCGCCTCCTAGTTAAAGTGGTTGTCACCACAAAAATGAATTTCACTGCCAGCCCCGCTATTATAACAAGGTATAACACACAGGGTAAATGTTTTTCTAAAACAAAGCTTGTAAATACCGTTTTACAGCTATCTTCAGGCCGGTCACGTGACTCCCGGCCGGTCTCCTACTTCGATCCAAGTCAAGTTTTTATTGCTATCTAAATCCTGTATAAGAATAAGAATAATAATAACAACAACAACTACTGGAATAGCAAACAATGTCTACAAGATGCATGTGTACTCTACTTTGAATCTTGGTGTGCTTTGTGTATTTTTTCAGATCTGTGCAGTAATCCAGTGTAAATCTTTACCTCTATGCATAGCCTCCTGTAATAAAGACTGGTCACTGCTGCGCTCTCTGTATGTAGGGGGTATGGTCTTGTATCCACCCCCTTCCTGCACATTTCTGCAAACAGCCTGTAGTGGGTGGACCTGCTGGGTCCCTCCCACAGCTCTGCTCTCTGCACATGTACAGTGATATTACCACAACTTTTATAATGCAATAAACAAGGTTTACAAAAGCATTTGGTTATTGAGGAATAGATTTCAATGAAAGTTTCCGCTCTTGGAGTTCAACTTGAATGAGAAATCTTCCAATGGGGACACCTGTTGAGGACAACTGTCTAAAATAGAAATTCCCCTCACACAGATGCAACCGCAGGTTTCAAGATAGAAATTTGCATGATCCCCCCACCAACACAGACAGTGCTGACAGGTGAATCCCTCCTTCGGAGCAATTGTCTATAGCAGCCGCTAGCGATAATCGCAAGCAAAATCCGGCAGGCTGGTTGTACCGAAGTTGATCGATCAACTTGATACCATCCAGCCTACCCGAGCACGGTTCGAATCTCAGCCGGCTCAGCAGGAACCGGCCGAGATTTGAACAGTCTGTGGCCAGCCTTAGAACCTCCTCTTCACTGAGGCAATTGCTCCTCATTTCCTTTCCTAGTGGGGCTAGGAAGTGGTGGAAAATCTCTCCAATGGCAACATAGATGCACAACCCAGATGCAGAGGCCTTCTATTTCAATGAGTTTAACCCTTTCGCTGCCAGATCCGTTGTTGCCTTTGCACACGTTTAAAAAATAATTTTAGGTCTGAAGATTATACCAAACCCACATAAATTTATTTTCTGAAAGCAGATACCCTAGAGAATAAGATAGCGGTAATTCCAATTTTTTTGTCATGCGACATTACCGCAAAGGTCAAGGAAAAGCAAAATTTCAGCAAGAAGTACACCAACGTGAATTTTAGGGCAAACAAACTGAATAAATTAGCCAAATTTTTGGTAAAATATAAAAAAAAGACGAGGCTGCACCAAGTAAATAGATACCCAACATGCCAAAGCTTAAATTTTTGTGCACCCGTGAAATGGCGTCAAACTTCAGTACCCTAGATTTTCTATAGGCGACACTTCAAAAGTCTCAGAGGTATCAGATCCTCACAGTAACCTTCTGTAGAGACACCGGGGTTAAAAATATATACTTTATTGAAACCAATGTATCAAAAAGTAACATTAAGATAAAAATTTTACACTACCACCAGTGCAAAAGATAAGACAACATTGTCAATGTGGGTACATGGAGCTGCTAGCAGCAAACCTCAGTCATGCATGCCTTTCATTTACGGACCTTGTGCATTACCAAAGGTAACATTTATTTAAATAGTAAAAGCAAGAGTAAATGGTCAAACACAGACAATGCCTTCCTTCCAGACCACGGAGCCGTCTGGAGGGGGTTAGCTTTATGACAGGGCAGAGGACCCACCACTGTGTAATAGAATCAAGGAGAAATACTTCAGTATTCCAAGGATCATGACAATATTCAATTGATCTTTATGATTTAGGAAATACTCTATGCGCTATAGATGTGATAAGTATTCGAGGAGTGTGTGCTGAGGACATCTGGTGTTCGTACGCAAGTACAACATGATAGGAATGGGTATTCAAGGCACCAAACCCCAGTCTCTCCTTGCTCCAAAGAAGCTTGCGCTCATTGGTGGGCCAAACAAGTCAGCGTGACATCATCACCGGGGTGGGATAGCTGCTTATACAGACACCCATGCTGACATTATAGCCGTTGGATAAAAATCTACAGCTGGGAAACAATGAACTGTTTATTTGGCTGGACTATATGCATTAATACGGGACTGACAGACACAGTGAAAGCAAAGGTTCTATCTTACCGACAGCAAGTAAAGACCTTACCTTCCAAGGTTTGGCAATGATGGTTCTCTTATAACTCCTCCCGTCTTCATTGAGTGGACTTACTGACACCTGATCTCCCCGTACATTCCCGATTCCAAGAGACAGTTGAGTCTCTGGGGAGGATTTTTTTGTTTGTATCATCTATCTTAGTGCACTTCCAGCCTTTTCATTGCACACCCACCTTGAATTCCAGACACTTCCTGTCCTTGGGGGTGACCATTCAATGATCCATGAATGGGTGATTTGTCTATCAAAGTGCCCGGACAAAGAGGAGTGGCTGTCTGTGATGGCGAGCGGCGGGGAGCACAGAGCTATTGAAATGAAAGCTGTTATGTTCCTGGCGCTCTGACCATTCTGGCTCTCCTCTCTCGTCCCCTCCAATCGCTGGGAGAACAGCTCCAATACAACCCGCCTACTGGCGGCGCTCGCCCCCGATGCCAGGCAGCCATAGTTCACCAGCCCTCAAAATCCACTCGCAAAAAATGCAAGCAGGTGAGTGGAATTTTTTAGGGCTGCTATATCCTATTGGTATCAGTTTAGTGTTACGGAGGAGGTCTTGTGTTACAATTCTTGCTCTCACTCCGGCATGCGTGGCGATATCCAACACGTATTGCAATCAACTATTTCACATGTAGGCACCCCGATGTATGCGTTTACGTTTGTGGGGGGATTTTGTGTGCTTGGGTGTAACTATTTTTTGCAAACAGGTTCTCTTTATTGAGATATGCAGGGTCTAAAAGACCCTGAATGTTTCCCCTGTGCTCCACTAAATGTTTTGCAATGCAGATGTAAGATGCAAGGCTGTATGATCCGGTCTTCTCTGATCCTATGTGGCATTTGGCACTGTGCCCTTTCTTTGGTATAGTGCACCATTTTTTATAAATTTTTTATATACTTCTCTGATCCTCCCCTTCTTCCACAGTCCCCAATCCATCTGCTGATAGAACAGAGGCCTAGGAGGCACTCTGCATATGCTCAGTTTGGAATGTATTGCTAGAGAGTTTTCTTTTCTTGGGAGTGTGCATGTGATTGGCACAGGGCCAAATCAGCAAGTGCCAGACAGAGGGTCAGGGGTCATGCAGCCTCATAGGACAGTCAGAGGAGAATAAAATCTCCCCCTACAAGCTTTAACCAGTGCTTGGCCGGACACTGATAGAAGTCACAAGAGAAAAGGTATTTAGCAGTTTACAAAAATAATTGCATTTCCATGTTCTTTGTACTGTGGGAGACCAGATATAGTGAATGCAGGGTCCTGGGTTTAGTAACACTTAGCCCTTAATGCTTACCTTCTCAGCTATGCTATACAAAACTTCATCCATTTTCATACATGTTGGATCCCAATCATGCCCAAAGCGAATTACTAGCACACGATCTTCCTCAGAAAGGATGGCCTGGTCAACCTGCCAGCCATTATGCAAATGAGGTAGCATGTACGACATTTTGACAGATTATCTTTAGTCCTATAAAGAGAGATATTTGAAATCTTTCAATAAGTAAGAGCAGCAAATGTGAGATGCGTATAGACATTTACGATTTATTTTTATTTAGTAGGGGGTCACACAGCTGCCACAATCTTCTTTCTGGTCTCACTGGGAAGGGCTGTGGGTGGAGACCTACATCAGTACTTCCACTGATGCCCTCCTCCAGAGTGGTAACAAACCCCGTGCCTACAGTATAAAATCACAGCTGAAGAAATTGGAGGAGGAGGGTGGGGCTAGGCGTGACTTAGCCTGGGGGGGGGGGGGGGGGGTAGGACCAACCTCTTCCTTCAGGATAGCAATGATATAACACTAAAGATAAAAGCTGCATCATGCTGTAAATGCAGGTCCATAGCCCTATGACGGAAGCACTGAGCAAAGTGTGACAACGCTTTCTAAAATGTACTACATACTGTATTGTCACCTTAAAAGAGGAAGTGACTTTTACTGGCAGGATCAATTGGTAATTTTGCATTACATAAAAGGAAAAAAAAAAAAAATGTAATTTAGTTATTAAAGTGCTTTCAAGCTCTTTTTTTACATATTCATATTAGCCTGGACAATACACTTTATTTTCTATACGTGTTATGATTTCTGGGAAAATATTACCGACTTTTAATTTGAAGAATGCCTAATGGCTCATGAACATCAGCTGATGACAATTCCAGTTGAAGCGTAATGCCGCGTACACACGACCGGACTTTTCGTCGGACTGAACTCCGAAGGACTATGACGGAGTTCCAACGAAACTGACTTGCCTACACACGATCACACCAAAGTCCGATCGTTTCTAACATGATGACGTACGACCGGACTAGAATAAAGAAGTTCAATGCCAGTAGCCAATAGCTGCCCTTGCGTCCTTTTTTGTCCGTCGGAATAGCATACAGAGGAACGGATTTTTCGATCGGACTTGAGTCCGTCGGAAAGATTTGAAACATATTCTATTTCTAAAGTCCGACAGATTTTGACAGAAAAGGTCTGATGAAGCCCACACACAATCGAATTGTCCAACGGATTTGTTCCGTTGGACCAGTTCGGTCAAAAAGTCCGGTCGTGTGTACACGGCATAAGAGCTTAGGGCTGGTTCACATCAGCAACAGCTGCATTAAAAAGCAATCATTGCTGTGCACTGTTGGCAGCAGTGCTGATGCGCTGAACAGAGTGTATCACAATGCAACCTTTTTTTTTTTTTAAACTTTATTAAAATGTCACAAAATGGCATTTCATTCAGTTCTATTTGCAGCGGTTGCACTACGATGCAGTGTTCTGCATCACAACAAGCTATGATGAAAAAAACGCATGCTGCACTTCATACCATCTTAGCGCAGTGATTTAACCATAAACAAAGCACATTGCCTTGTTTTTGCATTGGGACAGTGCAGCCCAATTCACCTGGTGTGAATGTGCCCTTGAAACCTGCTGGTTGTTTAGATTAGAAGGGTGGCAGCCTGCCAGTATCTGCGGTCATAGAATAAAAGCTAGGATTTCAATACCTGTGTTGTGAACTTTGAATTTTTTTCTCCTCAATGCTTATAGATACAGGGGTGAATCAGGACTTTAAGGCTGGGTTCACACTGATGCGAATTTCACCACATCCAATTTGCTTGACAGGTGACTGACTGGCTCTCAATGGAGGCGGTTCACACATCCCTGGGGTGGCCGCAGAGCGCATTGCACAGGGGACCTGCGTGTCTTTGACTCCGTTTTAGGTTCGGACCTGATTCGTCCCTGAAACGGAGAACAGGGACACACCGGACCCCTGCTGTGAGCCATGTCCGCACACAGAGTGAACCCGGCCTTAGAGTGTTTTTACTGCTTGTTCAGAATATGTAAATACTTAGAGAACCTTGATCCTAAACCTTAAAGTGGAGTTCCACCCACTTTTACAACTCTTCAGCATCCTTCACTAAACTGTGCACTGTAAACAAATTGGATATTTTTTTTTCTCAGCACCTACTGTATTAATTTTTCACTTCCTCCTCCCTGGCCGCGGCCCACGCATCATTTCCTGTTTGCAATGCCTTCTGGGAAGGGGCGGCAACTTCCTCTAAAACTGCCGTTGCTATGGAAACCTGACCTGAAACCTATTACACTGCTTGTGCTGCACTGAGCATGTGCGAGATCTGCAAGGATGAGATCCAGGAAGAAATACAGTCTGGCTTCAGATGCCCACACTTAAGATGGCCACAGCCTGCTGTAAGTTTATAAAATAACAAACTACTGCTATAAACTAACAAAACAGACCTTAGTTTACAGACTAACTTTACTAGAATACATTAAGCTTGTGTATTATAGGATTATTTTTATTTAAAAAGTATAATTTCGGCCAGAACTCCACTTTAAACTCATGTTATTTCATTGTTCCTGTATGGTAAGCAAAAAAAAAAAAAAAAAAAAAGCGGAGTACAGCGTTTTCTTTGCAGCTGAAATTCTCCATTGGCTGGGAATGCTGATTTTCCCGTATGTCCCTTTGACAAACGCTGGTTGTTAGACTGACAGACTGATGTAGACACTGACCGGAAGTCAGTTGGTTCCTGCTAAACCATGGAGTTGGGGTGCATTGATTTATTTTGCCTGATTTGGGTGTTCGAGTGCACATGGAAAAGTCCTACCGCGACAGACCATTTCACCGGCTACACCTAGGCTTTTCTCACAAAAGACAAAAGTGCATCCACAGTGGCCAAGGTCTTAGTGGGGAAATTCTTTGTCCACTATGGGCTGCCCCAGCAAAACCACTTCGATCAGCGCAGAGACTTTGAGAACCATCTTCTCAGATAATTGCTCGATCTGGAGGGCCTTCAGAAGTTTGGAATGGCCCCTTATCACCCACAAAAGGATCCACAGCCTGAGAGGTTCAACTGCACCCTTCTGCAATGCGCTTGGGACAGCAGAAAAGAAGAACACTGGAGCAGGCACATCTTATCAGTGCATGTGTATAAAAGCACAGGGAATGATGCCACTGGTTATTCCTCATACCTGTGGACTTAGCTTTCAGCATCTTTTACATTAAATATCTGTTACATCCCACAGAAGTTATGTGGATCATCTTAACCAATTACCTACTGGGCATTTTTACCCTCTTCCTGTCCAGGCCAATTTTCAGCTTTCAGCGCTGTAGCACTTTGAATGACAATTATGCTGTCATGCAAAACTGTACCCAATTGAAAGTTTTAGAATTTTTTTAATACACATAGAGATTTCTTTTGGTGGTATTTAATACTACCGAGTTTTTTATCCTTTGCTAAATAAACTAAAAAAGACCAAAAATGTAGAAAAAACTGTTTTTCATAGTTTGTGGTAAAATTTAGCAAACCGATAATTTTTCTCCTTCATGGGCACTGATAATCAGTTCCCTGATTATCAGTGTAGATGTTCCTTTCACACAAGCCGGTTATCAGCTCTCCTCTTCTCACGCTGTCAGCATGAGGAAAAGAATGCAGATAACTGGCTTGTGTTTACATCGTGATCAACTGTGATTGGTCACAGCTGATCACATGGTAAAGAGCCACCGATTGGCTCTTTAACCCGATCTGTGATCAGCTTTGTCCAGAGGACACAATGACCACAGAGTGCACTGCCCACGTGCCAAAGCAGGCGCAAATCAAGAGAGGACCCGTCATATGATGCCCTCCCAGAACTGGCCAGCCACGCTGTAGCCGCCATTCAGCTATAGAGGGGTCGGCAAGTGGTTAAGTCGGGCATAAATGGTTGAAATCTCGGCCAGTGTAGGAGGGGCCGGCCGAGATATGACCCATGTATGGGTAGGCTGGATGTAACCAAGTTGATTAAAGTGGGGTTCCACCCAAAAAACAAAAATACCTGCAAAAATTCTAAAAAAAACCCCCAAAAAAATGTGGATATTTTTTTTTTCACTTACCTCTAAATGCCTGTTGCTAGGTGGTCCCTCGTAGTCTGCCTGTTCCTTAGCCTGGGCTGGTGACATCACTTCCCCCTCGGCACAGGAAGGGCTCCGCTCTGCTCCCTCCCTCCTGTCAATCATCTGGGACCCATTACAGGTCCCAGGTGATTGAGCGGCCAATCACGGCACGCGACGCCGATCCGCGCATGCGCATTGGGTGCCAGGCTGTGAAGCCACAGCCCGGCGCCCACAGTTGAAATGCCGGCGCCGACGAGCGGAGGGGGGGGACGAGCGGGGCTTCGATCCCCCGCATCGCTGGACCCAGGGACAGGTAAGTGTCCAATTAAAAGTCAGCAGCTGCAGTATTTGTAGCTGCTGACTTTTAATTTTTTTTTTTTTTGACGGCCCCCCTGGGTGGAACTCCTCTTTAACTTGGGTACAACCAGCCTGTCAGATTTTACATGCGATTATTGCCAACGGCTATAGCCACTAGCAATAATCATTGTGTGTTGCCCCGGTTGGGGCGGCTCCCTGTGTCCCCCTGCTGGGAGAACACAAAAGCTGCATGGGAGGGATTCCCCCATCAACACTGGCTGTTTTTTTTTCTTACCTTTAAGTACAAAGGTGTTTCTCTTCTGTCTCGAGCCCCCCCCCCCCCCCCCCCCACTGCTGCCTTTCGGGACCAGTGTGTGTCCAAGAAGATGACAGGGCCAATCAGAAAGTGCAGCACGACTCGCGCTTGCGCAGTAGGAAACCGGCTGTGAAGCCTGATGGCCCCACTACCGGTTTCCCTTAATTGCAATGGCGGCGCCTGCACCCGAGCCGATGGGCGAATTGGCTTTTGGGGGGTGGGAGGGCCACAAAATAAAAAACTTTGAGGCCGTAACTCCGCTTTAATATTAGTTTTTGTTTATTGAAGCATTGTGGGAACACAAGTTTTCATTTTAGTGACTTTTTTGGTTCGGGACCGCAGGAGTTAATTCTTTAGCTTACAAAAAGGGCTACGCTGCATCAGATGTCTTTGGTCTACAGAATAAATCAAATTTTGACCCGAGTGACAGTTCAGCACTTACAGCCAGGAGATCAGGTGCTTCTAAACGTTCTCCGCCCACACAGCCGCATCATTCACACAGATCTGTGTATGAATGAACTATGAATGTGCCCGATATCCTTTGTGGTTGTCGGCTTGTAGTTCTCAATGAAATACCACATTGCTGTGGAGTGCTGGGGTAGTTCATCGATTCTTCCAGTCAGTGTATCTGCCTGGCCGTACGGGATGTACAGGCACACAGAAAGATCTACAGGAGACCTGCGTGGCACCAGTGACATGGTGATCACTAGTACAATGCTTTACATAACTCAAAAAAAAAAAAAATGCATTTACAATTCCGTTTATCTGCAAAAAAAAAAAATGTGCATTTTTTTTTTTTTTTTGAAAAGTGAACTTTAAACTGGCTGACTGCTGGAGATCTCTACATAGTCTGCAAGCACAAGGAACACATTCTATTGACTAGAAGTTATGTCCCTTGTGCTGATTTTTCTGTTTCTTATTTTGGCTGCACTGAAGCTTTAGCAGTGGTTGTGTGATAATAAGAGGTTAAAAGTTATTTTACAAATAAAATGTATTTAACCTCTTCCCATCCAGAGTATAGTCAAATGACAGCTGCAAGGTGTCTCTCTTATCCTGGGCGGCCATCATATGACGTCCTTGATGTCCCGGCCGCTAGGGGAAGCGCACCCACCGTGTCACTCAGGAGCGGCCAGGCACCCGCGATTGCCATTCACAGAGCAGGGATGTGGATCTGTGTGTGTAGGAGACCGATCGTGTGTTCCCAGTACAGAGGAAAACCGACCGATCTTTAAAGTCAGGATTCACCCAGATGCCTGGACCAGCAGCTCGCTCAGCCTCTCAGTGAGCTGCAGAGACCCTGAGCCAGCCGCTCCTGCCCCCTCCACAGCCTAGCATTCCAGTGAGCATGGGGGAGGGGGGGCAGAGCCAGGGACTGACAGTCACCACTCTTTGCTCACTGAAGGCTGAGAACTGAGTGATCAGCGGTCTTTGATCGCTCTGTTGGTGGTCTTAGAAGCAGCTGGGGACAGATGCGACATTGGATCGATGCTCCATCCACCTAGGTAGGTATAATTTTTAAAAAAAATCTCTTTTTAAAAGGGAAAAAAAAACCCTCTCCCTCCTAAGAACCCTCCCTCCCCAAGCAAAGATTCCCACTGTAAAATATCTCCCTCCCTCAAATATGCCCCCAAAAATTAAACCCTCTGTCTCTAGACCGACTCCCCAAAGCAAAACTCTCTCCCTCAGTCAACACCCAGCAAAGATTCCTAATTATAAAGAAAATCTCCCTTCATCCAATCAAACTCCCTTCCCAGAAGAAAATCCCTGCCATTAACCACCCATAGTTAACTTCTCTACAAGAAACTCCTCTCTTCTCCAAAAGCAAACCCGTCCCCCTTTCCTTAACCCCCACCAAAAGAAACTCCCCCAGGCTGGAATTCTCACTTTTCAAAATTGTCAGTCTTTTTTTGCTTATAGTGCAAAAAAATAAAAACTGCAGAGGTGATCAAATACCACCAAAAGAAAGCTCTATTTGTGGGAAAAAAAATGATCAAAATGTCATTTGGGTACAGTGTTGCATGTCTGCGCAATTGTCATTCAAAATGTGACAGCGCTGAAGGGTGAAAATGCCCTGTATTGAAGTGGTTAAACCCAGTATATGGGCCACGGCCTAAAGGTTTCCTACATCTCTGAATTCACCACGTCATTTTTACAATCTGATCAAACTACGATCATATTCATGAACAAAGTATCTAACTGCTGCCGATTGATCCAAAATAGTGGATAATGTACTGCCCTGGCCGATCAATTCTGATCTAAACAAATAGGAAGGAAGTTATGGTTATTCGATTGTTTGCTAAATCAATCAGTTTGCTTGTATCACATATTCACCCGATAATATAACTGAAGTATGCATGGCCAACACTAGTCTTATAACAACATCAGCTTATCACAGGAACAACAACATTAGATCTATAAGAAGGTTCATTGGAATGGACAAAGAAGAGAATACAGTCAGTGATTATCAGTCTAGGGATGATGTGATCTGCCATAGGCTCATCACTGATCTGTGTACTAAAACACCTCACATGTAAACATGCACTGCTAGAGGGTAAGAGGAGAAGCCTGATCCCCCTCCTATGGTGTGGGGCACACAGGGTCTCCATGGTGTAGATGTGTACAAGCTCATACGGGAAGGAATATAAAGCACTCTCAGGAACTTTCACCTTTATATCTCCCACATAATACAACTCCATGTTAATCGCATCACACACAGCCCCATGCCATGACCTACCTTCACACCTCTTCAAATGGCTACTGGTAATACACTGAACTCAGGACGACGCACGACGTCGCAAAAGAATCCTCTGGAAAGTTCCAATTCGGAATCCTCCGGAAAGTTCCAATTCGGAATCCTCCGTCGCCATCTTGTAAAAGGGCAAATACCCCAACTTCATTTTAACTTAAAAGAATAGCTTTCAAATTGCTCGGCACTAGAATAATGCAGAATGCATAACGATCGTTACCAATGTATAATCAAATACACATTTGTGAGAGTAACAAATATTCCTTTTCCAAAATTGCCCAATTTAAAGAAGGCGTCTAGAGACTTCATTGCTGTGAAGTTGGCTATTTCTTACGGTAACTAAGGAGTGACGTCGGCCTGTACAACCAATGGCAGGGCGCTTAGGTGTTCTAGGGGGCGTACATCAACCTACGGAGCTACAACCAATAGCGGGGCGCTAAGGTATTCTGAGAGGAGTATGGTAGCCTATGGGGTGACAGTATCCTGTACAACCAATAGCGGGGCGCTAAGGTATTCTGGGATGAGTACGATAGCATATGGGGTGATGGTATCCTGTACAGCCAATAGCAGAGCGCCAATGTTTGCTGAGAGGAGTACGGTATCCTGTACAACCAATAGCAGGATGGATTGACGGCATAATGTACAATCAGTAGCAGAGCGCTAATGTATTCTGAAGAGTGACGTTATCCTGAACAACCAATAGCAGAGCGCTAATGTATTCTGAGAGGAGTACGGTAGTCTGTAGCCCCATACACACCATACGTCTTCAGATTTACCAAAACCATGTAGTGCAAGGGCCTTCTTGATTGCATACAAATTTAAACTCCTAAGGTTTGACCTCAGATTACATGGTTTTGGTAACTTTGAAGACAAAAAACAGTAGAAAATCTGAGATAGTGTGTGATGCTGTTCTGTTCGCTTAGGCGTTCTAGGGGGCGTACGGCAACCTACGGAGCTACAACCAATAGCGAAGCCCTAAGGTTTTCCTAAGGATCACAGTAACCTATCGGGTGACGTTATCCTGTACAACCAATTGCAGGGCGCTAAGGTTTTCTGAGAGGAGCACAGTAGTGACGTTATCCCGTACAACCAATAGCAGAGTGCTAATGTATTCTGAGAGGAGCGCAGTAGCCTATGGGGTGACATTATCCCGGACAACCAATAGCAGAGCGCTAATGTATTCTGAGAGGAGCGCAGTAGCCTATGGGGTGACATCCCATAAAACCAATAGCAGAGCGCTAATGTATTCTGAGAGGAGCGCAGTAGGCTATGGGGTGACATCCCATAAAACCAATAGCAGAGCGCTAATGTATTCTGAGAGGAGCGCAGTAGCCTATGGGGTGACATCCCATAAAACCAATAGCAGAATGCTAATGTATTCTGAGAAGAGCGCAGTAGCCTATGGGGTGACGTTATCCTGGACAACCAATAGCAGAGCGCTAATGTATTCTGAGAAGAGCGCAGTAGGCTATGGGGTGACATTATCCCATATAACCAATAGCAGAGGGCTAATGTATTCTGAGAGGAGCGCAGTAGGCTATGGGGTGACGTTATCCCAGACAACCAATAGCAGAGCGCTAATGTATTCTGAGAAGAGCGCAGTAGCCTATGGGGTGACGTTATCCCATAAAACCAATAGCAGAATCTTAATGTATTCTGAGAAGAGCGCAGTAGCCTATGGGGGTGACGTTATCCCATAAAACCAATAGCAGAGCGCTAATGTATTCTGAGAGGAATGCAGTAGCCTATGGGGTGACATTATCCTGGGCAACCAGTAGCAGGGCGCCAATGTAATGTAGGGCGGTGCATAGTGGATTTGAATGGGAGTTGCTGTGAGGAATAGAGCACTCACAGGAACTTTCACCTTTATATCTCCCACATAGTACAACTCCATGTTAATCCCATCACACACAGCAACATGCCATTACCTACCTTCACAGCACTTCAAACGGCTAACAGTGTTTCGTCAGAATCAGCAACCCGTCAGCATGTGTAATGCCCTGTACACACGGTCGGAATTTCTGACAGAAAAAGTCTGATGGGAGTTTTCTCATCATATATCCTGACCGTGCGTATGCCCCATCAGACTTTTTACATCGAAAATTCAGACGGACTTAGATAGAGAACATGTTCTATGTTTTTCCGACAGGACAAATTCCTATCGGGAAAACCGTTCGTCTGTATGCCGTTCCGACGTACAAAAAATGACACATGCTCTGAAGCAAGTACAAGACATTGTACGTGTTGTACATCACCACGTTCTTGATGGTCGGAATTTGTTGTGACCATGTGTATGCAAGACAGCTTGAGCGGAATTCCGTCGGAAAAACCTTCAGAGTGTATTCCGACGGCAATGCCCCTGTTGTGTGTACAGGGCATAACGGAAGTGACGTTCCGTCTCCGCCATCTTGCTACACCCCGCACTCCTCCATAGTAAGGATACACCGAGAAGGGGTAAAGCGGACATATTGTTTACACCCACCGGAGTTTTGCATTTTACTTATTTTTAACAGTAAAGTGAATTTATATAGTTAACTACAGTGCTTAGAACTCCATCTGACTGGTTAGATGTTGAATTTTAAAAGCAGCAAACTTCTGTCAGATTATCAAACCTGTGAGATGAGCAGGCTTGCCGCTGCTTTTAAAAGGGGACGTACCTGTACGCCCTTTTTGCCCACTCGTGCCATTCTGTCGACGTATATCGTCGTGTAGCGGTCGGGAAACGTTTAAAATACTCTATCCTAAGAAATTTTATGCAAAATTTTAAGAGATTAAAAAAATATATATATATTGTTCACTGCCTACCACAGGATGGTTGCATCTGGTCAATATGGTTGGCTTTTATTCAGTCTTAAACTGTAGTAAACCCAATATTTTGAACTTGTACCTACAAGTAAGCCTATAATAACACATATCTGTAGGTACAGTGAATATTTCCTAAACTTGTGGTGTTTAGGAGATATGCACATGGAAAGCAGCCGGTGATGTCACCGGTGCATGCGTTCTGAAGGGACAGCATACCGCTTGGTTGTACTTCTCCTGGGGAGGAGTACAGTTCGTTCTTCACTTTTGTGACCCACTTTTATCCGACAGCTCAGCAGGTCCAGGCTATGGAAAGATGCTAACTTTAAAGTCAGGATTCACCCAGATGCCTGGACCAGCAGCTCGCTCAGCCTCTCAGTGAGCTGCAGAGACCCTGAGCCAGCCGCTCCTGCCCCCTCCACAGCCTAGCATTCCAGTGAGCGTAGGGGAGGGGGGGCAGAGCCAGGGACTGACGGTCACCACTCTTTGCTCACTGAAGGCTGAGAACTGAGTGATCAGCGGTCTTTGATCGCTCTGTTGGTGGTCTTAGAAGCAGCTGGGGACAGATGCGACATTGGATCGATGCTCCATCCACCTAGGTAGGTATAATTAAAAAAAAAAAAAACATCTCTTTTTAAAGGGAAAAAAAAACCCTCTCCCTCCTAAGAACCCTCCCTCCCCAAGCAAAGATTCTCACTGTAAAATATCTCCCTCCCTCAAATATGTCCCCCAAAATTAAACCCTCTGTCTCTAGACCGACTCCCCAAAGCAAAACTCTCTCCCTCAGTCAACACCCAGCAAAGATTCCTAATTATAAAGAAAATCTCCCTTCATCCAATCAAACTCCCTTCCCAGAAGAAAATCCCTGCCATTAACCACCCATAGTTAACTTCTCTACAAGAAACTCCTCTCTTCTCCAAAAGCAAACCCGTCCCCCTTTCCTTAAACCCCCACCAAAAGAAACTCCCCCAGGCTGGAATTCTCACAAATTCCCAAAACAGAAAATTGATGCCTCCCCACTTACCAGACCTCAGATTCAGCACGGCACAGAAGTAGGAAAACTTCTGCATCCCCAGTCTCCCTTCGGCTGTGTCATATGATACCTTGAGGAGTTCCCTCAACTGTGCACTATCAATTGCCGGCATCTGAGACCTTGCAGTAATTTCATGTTTTTCAGTAGGGCCCCTTATTAAACTGAGGGGATTGGGCACAATAGAAGGGGGGCTGACTGCTGCACTCCAAAACTGTGATTGCTTCTACTGTGCTGAGGCTAAACAGCAGGGACACTGTCTGGGCATTTTGCCAGGATGCTCTGGGGGGGGGGGGGGGTTTGAACACCCCTGACCCTCCCCCTTATCTACGCCCCTGCTGCGCATTCTAGAGTTAGTCACAGATATTACAGTGAAATTGGGCAGATGAGGAGGGGACAAGTTATATCATATACTATGATATATACATAGTATATATCTATATATAGATATATACATGCTATATATACACTACAAGACTTCCTATGTGTGCTTTCTGTCTGCAGCCTGTCATTTATTTGCATTTTGCCTTTGAAGTTTGTGTCTTCTCCATTTCCATCTTGAGTGTGGTCCCATTTCCTTACAGGGTCCCATGAAGCCATCCTTGCATGCACAGCCTGCAATGGGACACACAGATAGGGTACCAAAAGGACCATTTGGGACAGTTATCCCAATGGTACCTCTATAAGACTGGACACCACTAGCTCACAATGTTGTGCTTGGTCTGTACTAAGCTTCAGTATTATGCTGATCTTTATAATTGCTAATCTGCAACTAAAGAGATATTTTCTAAAAGCAATGAAGTCCAGGAATGTCATCTTTTTGGATGGATTTATTCTGGCCGATAGACTTTGGTGCCCCTTGCAAGTTGCAAGTAATATTATTAACAATGTGTAAAGATAGCTTCAGGATAATTACTAATTTTATTCTAATAACTGAATGTACAATCAGTATTTTATAGGTAGTATAGTGTAGGGATGAAACTAATCAACAATAAAAAGAGCTTGCAATGATTTTCATAATCGATTAGTTGGTCAGCCGACTAATTGGCCTACATATAGAATGCATTGTTTGTTTGAACTAAAAAGAGGAAAGACCAAGTCAGACTTTGAAGGCAGATTAGAGCAACAATATCGATTAAAAAAATCACCTATTTTATTTATACATAAAGATAGAAAAAACATGCACAGAATATATAATTAAAAAGGCATATATATATATATATATATATATATATATATATACACTGCAGAGAAATAGTCAGTATGGCCAGTATGTACAGTGGACCACAGAAAGAGCCACATATACCCAGATTGTGTTAGTGGTGCAATATTACAGATGAGCGAGTCCCTGTGCGTCTACGCGTTTCGCCAGTCCGCTTCCTCGGGACACACATAGAGGGAGGGGGGGTTATAAAAACAGGTCTCACTGGCCTGGGTGTGTAAATGCCTGCATAAAGAAATCTCCCTGGGCGGTCACCAGAGCGGAAAGAATGGCTGAGCAGTTAGAGTCCCAAGTCGTCTGATATAATCAGAGGGTTGCTAGTCTAGGGGAGAAAACCATGTGTAGAGGACTGCATGAGAAGAAAATGGCAACAGAAAAGCTGCACAAGCAACAGCAGCCAGATCATACTGACAAGGTATCCATTGCATGACTTTAACTCAAGGATTACACATAAGATATATTCCCAGCAGTTCCACCGTACCTATCCCCAGAAGGGCCAGAGGCAACTCCTGCAACCATATGGTGACCCAGGGAGCTACCATGACCGCTTTTTTATTATATATTGTGTATATACACATGTTTTTTTTCTATCCTTATGTATAAATAAAATATGTGATTTTTTTTTTTTTTTTAATGAATATCGTTGGTCCAATCTGCCTTCAAAGTCCGACTTAGTGGTCTTCCCTCTTTTTAGTTCTAACAGTTTTTACAGATGTGGCTTAGGAGTGACAGTTATAATTGCATTATTTGTTTAGATGTCAGTATACATACAGCTCACTATACCATCCATATGTGTCAGTATACACAGTGCAATAAACATACAGCTCACTATACCAGCCATGTGTCAGTATACACAGTGCAGCACACATACAGCTCAGTATACCACCCATATGTGTCAGTATACACAGTAGGGCCAAAACAACTAATCAATTGTATAAATAGTTGTCAAATAATTTCATTTGATTAATTGGCCAGCCGATTAGTTGGCTTGCATACAGAATGCATTATTTGTTTACATATCAGGAAATACAGTGCAGTACACCGTCCATACATGTCAGTAAGTGCCTAAGAACTTGTGAATGTGTAAGGAGCAATGACTCATGGGACATGAGCAGGAAGTGAGTGGTTCTAAAGGAAGAAGCGTTTTTTGCCTTGCTATAGAGGCACTCTATACTATAATCTGGCTTTTACTGTAGGGGCACTCTGAAGGCAGGAGGCACCAGAAGCGCCGTTAGGGGACCCCAGAAGAGGAGAATCCAGGCTGCTCTGTGCAAAACCATTACACAGAGCAGGTAAGTATAACATTTTGTTGTTTGAGGGGAATAAATAAATAATCACTCTAAAGACTGTGTGCAGGGAAGATCAACATCTGAAACCAGAGAAGGTGGCGGCTGATAGTCTGGAGGTAATCTAAAGCATTACAATTACATTTAAACTAAACTTTTACCAGTATTGTGCATTATATTTAATATGATCATATCCATGAAAAAAAAAAGTCTCAGCGTCTACCGTGTTTCCCCGAAAATAAGACGTACCCATAAAATAAGCCGTAGCAGGATTTCTAAGCATTTGCGCAATATAAGCCATACCCCGAAAATAAGACATAGTGATAGGCGTGGCTATACAGGGAGACATAGAAAGTGAAAGTAGAAGTCTTCTTAGTGAAGTGAGGAGCAGGACGCTCTGCTTTTAGGTATTATGAGTCCTTAGGGGAAGAAGTAAAGCTGTGGCTGTTTTACTCAGCACTGTGGGTCTCTCTCCATCAGCAGCAACAGTCTGTGGGTCTCTCACCCCCCACAAACACCAGTAAAGCTGCTGCTTAACCACCTCAATACCAGGCCAATTTTGACATTTCTCTCTTCCTGTAAAAATCATAATTTTTTTGCTAGAAAATTACATAGAACCCCCAAACATTATATATGTTTTTTTTAGCAGAAACCCTAGAGAATACAATGGCGGTTGTTACAACTTTTTATCTCACATGGTATTTGCGCAGGAATTTTTCGAACGCGTTTTTTTGGGGGAAAAAAACAGTTTTGTGTTTTAAAAAAAAAAAAAAACAGTAAAGTTAGCCCAATGTTTTTGCATATTGTGAAAGATGAAGTTACGCCGAGTAAATAGATACCTAACATGTCCCGCTTCAAAATTGCACACGCTCGTAGAATGGCGCCAATGTTCGGTACTTAAAAATCCCCATAGGCGACGCTTGAAATTTTTTTACTGGTTACATGTTTTGAGTTACAGAGGAGGTCTAGTGACAAAATTATTGCTCTCGCTCCAACGTTCGCGGCGATACCTCACATGTATGGTTTGAACACCGTTTTCATATGTGGGCGGGACTTACGTATGCGTTCGCTTCTGCGTGCGAGCACACGGGGACAGCGGCGCTTTAATATATATATTTAATATATATATTTACACTTTTTTGAAAAAAAAAAATTTTGATCACTTTTATTCCTATTACAAGGAATGTAAACATCCCTTGTAATAGGAATATAACATGACAGGTCCTCTTAATAGTGAGATATGGGGTCAATAAGACCCCACATCTCACCACTAGGCTGGGAAGCCTGAAATAAAAAAAAAAATAAAACGATCGCTGCTTCCCAGCCGAAGCGGCGCCGTTTTTTTGAATGGAGAGGCCGGGCGTGACGTCATAACATCGCGCCCGGCCTCCGATGATCATAGAAATCTCTATGATCTACATCCGGCGCCGGCGGATCCGCTCTCCGCCTCACCGATCGTAACGGTGAGTCGGAACAAGCACCGGAGGGCGGCGGACGTCCCCTCTCGCCTCCCATAGGAACGATCAAGCGGCGGAACGGCCGCTATGATCGTTCCTATGGTGTAGAGATTCGCCGGCTGAAACCGGCAATATCAGAATGATGTCTGTAACTACAGGCATCATTCAGATATACCCGCTCAAAGCCCAGGACGTCATATGACGCCCGTGGGCGGCAAGTGGTTAAAGTGGGGTTCCACCCAAAAAAACAAAAATACCTCAAAAATTCTAAAAAAACAAAAAACATTTGGATATTTTTTTTTTTTTCACTTACCTCTAAATGCCTGTTGCTAGGTGGTCCCTCGTAGTCTGCTTCTTCCTTTGCCTGGGCTGGTGACATCGCTTCCCCCTCGGCACAGGAAGGGCTCCGCTCTGCTCCCTCCCTCCTGTCAATCATCTGGGACCCATTACAGTTCCCAGGTGATTGAGCAGCCAATCACGGCACGCAGCGCCGCTCACGCTTGCGCAGTGGGTGCCAGGCTGTGAAGCCACAGCCCGGCGCCCACAGTTGAAATGCCGGCGCCGACAAGTGGAGGGGGGAGACGAGCGGGGCTTCGATCTCCCGCATCGCTGGACCCAGGGACAGGTAAGTGTCCAATTAAAAGTCAGCAGCTGCAGTATTTGTAGCTGCTGACTTTTAATTTTTTTTTTTTTTTTTTTTTTTTTGACGGCCCCCCCTGGGTGGAACTCCTCTTTAATAAAAAAAAAAAAAATAAGACATCCCCTCAAAATAAGCCATAGTGTGCCTTCTTGAGGAAAAATAAATATAAGAGGGTATCTTATTTTCAGGGAAACACTGTAGTACTACTTTTTATATTAAAGATTTATATCTCGCTTCATGTCTGACACCTAGTTAAAATGCCCATATATCCTACTTCTGGGTGTATTATTATGTATATACAATATAAGTAAATAAAATGATTATATATAAATAAATAAAACGATCACATCACGAACATCAATTTGACCCCATTAACAATTAGAAAATCTAAAAAGTCTATAAATCTATAATTTTATTTTTTTTTTTGAAAGAAGACATTGTTTTTGTATGGCCAGCGTAAGTGACAGCTTTTATCAAACCACCGGCCTATGACAAGGGAGTCTGTCATACATAATATATTACAGTTCTGTCTGAAAATCGACAACCTTTCTTAAAATTACTTTTTTTTGAAGTAAGAGATGTGTATTTTTTTTCTTTAACCGCTTGCCGACCGCCTCACGCAGATATACTGCGGCAGAAGGGCTCACAGGCAAAACCACATACCTGTACGTTGCCCTTTAAGAGGCGGCCAGCGGGCACGCCTGCGGCAAGCTCCGTTAGTCGGGTCGCGGGTCCCATGGACTCGATCGCCGCGGGGATACCTGCGATCGCCTCACGGGGAGGAAGAACGGGGAGATGCTGATGTAAACAGCATGTCCCCAATTTGCCTAGTGACCGTGTCACTCGATCTCTGCTCCCTGTTTTCGGAGCAGAGATCAGCGAGGTGTAACACGTAGCCGCCCCCCCCCCCCCCACACAGTTAGAAACACGCCCCTAGGACACTTAACCCCTACACTGCCACCTAGTGGTTAACCCCTTCACTGCCAGTGTCATTTACACAGGAATCAGTGTTTTTTATAGCACTGATTGCTGTATAAATGACAATGGTCCCAAAAATGTCCGCCATAATGTCGCAGTCAAAAAATAAATAAAATTGCTGATCGCCGCAATTTAAAAAAAAAATATATATATATTAATAAAAATGCCATACAACTATCCCCTATTTTGTAAACGCTATAACTTTTGCGCAAACCGATCAATAATCGCTTGTTGCGATTTTTTTTTTACCAGAAATATGTAGAAGAATACGTATCGGCCTAAACTGAGGAAAAAAATTGTTTTTTTTATATATTTTTGGGGGATATTATAGCAAAAAGTAAAAAAATAGTGACAATTTTTTAAAAAAACGCATTCTATTTTTGTTCATAGCGCAAAAAATAAAAACCGCAGAGGTGATCAAATACCACCAAAAGAAAGCTCTATTTGTGGGGGAAAAAAAGAACGACAATTTTGTTTGAAAGCCACGTCGCACGACCGCGCAATTGTCAGTTAAAGTGACACAGTGCCGAATCGCAAAAAGTGCTATGGTCAGGAAGGGGGTAAATTCTTCCGGGGCTGAAGTGGTTAACCACTTCAGCCTGGGGAAGGATTTACCCCCTTCCAGACCAGAGCACTTTTTGCGATTCGGCACTGCGTCGCTTTAACTGACAATTGCGCGGTCGTGCGACGTGGCTCCCAAACAAAATTGACGTCCTTTTTCCCCCCCACAAATAGAGCTTTTTTTTGGTGGTATTTGATCACCTCTGCAGTTTTTATGCTATAAACTAAAAGCGACAATCGAGAAAAAAAAAAAAACGCCGCACACCACACGCAATAAGCGTATATTGATTGGGTTGCGCAAAAGTTATAGCGTCTACAAAATAGGGGATAGATTTAAAGCATTTTTATTTATTTTTTTCCCACTAGTAATGGCGGAGATCTGCGATATTTATCATGACTGCGACGTTATGGCGGACACATCGGACAATTTTGACACATTTTTTGGGACCATTGGCATTAATACAGCGATCAATGCTATAAAATTGCATTGATTACTGTAAAAAGGTCACTGGCAGTGAAGGGGTTAACACTAGGGGGCGATCAAGGGTTTAACTGGGTTCCCTGGGAGGTGGTTCTAACTGAAGGGGGAGGGGACTGACTGGAGGAAGTGACGGATCGTGGTTCCTAGCTAATAGGAACACACAATCTGTCACTTCTCTCAGAACAGAGCAGGGAAGTGTGTGTTTACACACACACACACACACACACACACACACACACACACACACACACACACACACACACACACACACTTGTCCCATTCTCTCTCTCTCTCCTGCTCACGATTGCTCGTGACCATCGACCATCGGCACCCCCGCTGTGCAGCGGACGTCTGCTATCCCGACCCCGCAAGCTGACGTATAGCTACGGCGGCTCACGCAGGGGAGCCAACCTGCCGTAGTATAACTGCGGCGGTTGGTCGGGAAGCGGTTAAACACTTCCAGCCCAAGGACATCATATGACATCTTTGACTTTACCGTGCGACATAAAAAGTTGCAATGACCGCCATTTTATTCCCTAAGGTGTATGCAAAAAATAAATAAATAAAATATGATATCTATATATAGTTTGGGGGTTCTGAGAAGTTTTCTAGCAAAATGATTTTTACATGTAGGACAGGAGTGCCAAAATAGGCCCGGTATGGAAGTGGTTAAAGTGATTGTTAAAAATAACAAACATGTTATACTTACCTCCTCTGTGCAGTTGTTTTGAACAGAGCAGCCCGGATCCTCCTCTTCTTGGGTTCCTTTGCTGCTCCTGGTCCATCCCTCCTATCGAGTGCCCCCCACAGTCAGCAGCTTCCTATGAAGGCACTGGAGCAGAGTCACAGCTCCGTGTATCCATTCAGACACGGAGCCCCGACCCGGCCCGCCTCCTCTCTCCCATAATACCAATATCGGTGCAACCCTAGTTGTGACCATAGGATACAACTACAAAACACCTTCCACTTTCCTCTTCCCAGTAACATAGGGGGTAGGTGTTTTGTATTCCACAGAGAGAGCAAGGAATTATGCTGATAGGTCTATAAAACTGCAGCAGTAGCAGAGTGCAAAAGTTATCAGGTTTGCATTTTATGTTGCTTTAACCACTTCAGCCCCGGAAGGTTTTACCCCCTTCCTGACCAGAGCACTTTTTACAATGCGGCACTGCGTCGCTTTAACTGCTAATTGCGCGGTCATGCAATGCTGTACCCAAACGAAATTTGCGTCCTTTTCCTCCCACAAATAGAGCTTTCTTTTGATGGTATTTGATCACCTCTGCCGTTTTTATTTTTTGCGCTATACACGGAAAAAGACCGAAAATTTTGAAAAAAAAATGATATTTTCTACTTTTTGTTCTAAAAAAAAATCCAATAAACTCAATTTTAGTCATACATTTAGGCCAAAATGTATTCGGCCACATGTCTTTGGTAAAAAAAATGTCAATAAGTGTATATTTATTCTTTTGCGCAAAAGTTATAGCGCCTACAAACTAGGGTACATTTTCTGGAATTTAGACAGCCTTTAATTTATGACTGCCTATGTCGTTTCTTGAGGTGCTAAAATGGCAGGGCAGTACAAAACCCCCACAAATGACCCCATTTTGGAAAGTAGACACCCCAAGGAAATTGCTGAGAGGCATGTTGAGCCCATTGAATATTCATTTTTTTTTGTCCCAAGTGATTGAATAATGACAAAAAAAAAAAAAAAAAAAATTACAAAAAGTTGTCACTAAATGATATATTGCTCACACAGGCCATGGGCATATGTGGAATTGCACCCCAAAATACATTTAGCTGCTTCTCCTGAGTATGGGGATACCTCATGTGTGGGACTTTTTGGGAGCCTAGCCGCGTACGGGGCCCCGAAAACCAATCACTGCCTTCAGGATTTCTAAGTGCGTACATTTTTGATTTTACTCCTCACTTCCTATCACAGTTTTGAAGGCCATAAAATGCCCAGATGGCATAAAACCCCCCCAAATGACCCCATTTTGTAAAGTAGACACCCCAAGCTATTTGCTGAGAGGCATGGTGAGTATTTTGCAGCTCTCATGTTTTTGAAAATAAAGACGAGAAAAAAATTTTTTTTTTCTTTTTTCAATTTTCAAAACTTTGTGACAAAAAGTGAGGTCTGCAAAATACTCACTATACCTCTCATCAAATAGCTTGGGGTGTCTACTTTCCAAAATGGGGTCATTTGGGGGGGTTTTTTGCCACCTGGGCATTCCATGGTCTCCGAAACTGTGATAGGCAGTGAAGAGTAAAATCAAAAATTTACGGCCTTAGAAAGCCTGAAGGCGGTGCTTGGTTTTCGGGGTCCCGTACGCGGCTAGGCTCCCAAAAAGTCTCACACATGTGGTATCCCCATACTCAGGAGAAGCAACAGAATGTATTTTGGGGTGTAATTTCACATATTCCCATGGCATGTTTGAGCAATATATCATTTAGTGACAACTTTGCGCAAAAAAAAAAAAAAAAATAAAAAATTGTCTCTTTCCCGCAACTTGTGTCACAATATAAAATATTCCATGGACTCGACATGCCTCTCAGCAAATAGCTTGGGGTGTCTACTTTCCAAAATGGGGTCATTTGGGGGGGGTTTGAACTGTCCTGGCATTTTATGCACAACATTTAGAAGCTTATGTCACACATCACCCACTCTTCTAACCACTTGAAGACAAAGCCCTTTCTGACACTTTTTGATTATATAAAAAAAAAAAAATTTTTTTTTGCAAGAAAATTACTTTGAACTCCCAAACATTATATATTTTTTTAAAGCAAATGCCCTGCAGATTAAAATGGTGGGTGTTTCATTTTTTTTTTCACACAGTATTTGCGCAGCGATTTTTCAAACGCATTTTTTGGGGAAAAAACACACTTTAAATTTTAATGCACTAAAACACCCTATATTGCCCAAATGTTTGATGAAATAAAAAAAGATGATCTTAGGCCGAGTACATGGATACCAAACATGACATGCTTTAAAATTGCGCACAAACGTGCAGTGGCGACAAACTAAATACATTTTTAAAAGCCTTTAAAAGGCTTTACAGGTTACCACTTTAGATTTACAGAGGAGGTCTACTGCTAAAATTACTGCCCTCGATCTGACGTTCGCGGTGATACCTCACATGCATGGTGCATTTGCTGTTTACATTTGACGCCAGACCGACGCTTGCGTTCGCCTTAGCGCGAGAGCAGGGGGGACAGGGGTGCTTTTTTTTTTTTTTTCTTTATTATTATTATTTTTTTTTATCTTATTTTTAAACTGTTCCTTTCATTTTTTTTTTAAATCATTTTTATTGTTATCTCAGGGAATGTAAATATCCCCTATGATAGCAATAGGTAGTGACAGGTACTCTTTTTTGAAAAAATTGGGGTCTATTAGACCCTAGATTTCTCCTCTGCCCTCAAAGCATCTGACCACACCAAGATCGGTGTGATAAAATGCTTTCCCAATGGCGCTGTTTACATCCGGCGAAATCTAAGTCATAAAATGCTCGTAGCTTCCGGTTTCTTAGGCCATAGAGATGTTTGGAGCCACTCTGGTCTCTGATCAGCTCTATGGTCAGCTGGCTGAATCACCGGCTGCATTTTCAGGTTCCCTGTTGAGACAGGAGAGCCAGAGAAAAACACGGAAGACGTTTGGGGGGGGGGGGGGGGCATTCCCTCCCACTGCTTGTAAAAGCAGTCTAGAGGCTAATTAGCCGCTAGGATTGCTTTTACATGAAAGCCGACCGCTGGCTGAAAAGAATGATACCAAGATGATACCCAAACCTGCAGGCATCATTCTTGTATAACCACTCAAAGTCGTGAATGGCGTACCTGAAGACAAAAAAATGGTTAACAATAAAGCACAGTAAACGGTAAAGTATAAAAAATTGCATACCTGAAAAACAAACATGATAAAACATAATAACAATAAAACATTGCAGAATAGAATACAGTAAAAAAGAGCACAACAATAGAGAGAGAGAGAGAGAATAAAACGACAACTATTTTTTTTATTTTATATTTTTGTATGTGTTTTTTTTTTTTTTTTTTACACTTTTTTTGTAAACTAACTTTTATAACTGTAACCGGTTCCAGATTCGGGTCTCTCAAAATGCGATGGCATCTTGGGAGACCCTGTGAAAGTGTGCCTAGTCTGTGGAATGCTGTACCCTATGCTAATACTCAACTAGTGCATGGTAGCGTTCAAAACATTCACCAATGCAAAGACTAGGATTGTCAGGACAGGAGGGACAATAATAGCAGGTGTCACGCCTATATCCGCGCTTGCTGCAGACATCTTTTTTGGGGGGTTCGTTGGGTAGGGGTACTCGGGAGGACATAAAAATGCCTCTCATGCAGCCGACTGCATTTGGTTGGGGATGTGAATGGGGGGAAGTACGGGCGCTGCAGAAGCGATGGGTTCCCAATTAGGATTGGCGAATGCAGCAGGAAGGGCACTATGGGCACGACGGGCCTGTGTTTGTCTTTTTGGTGGCAGCGGGACACTACTTGTGCTTGCCACCTCACCAGCTTGAACTGCACTTATGGGACTCGCCACGTCACCAAGTGTTACTGCAGTGCTGGTTTGACTACGACCGGGGTGTACTAGGCCGCTGGCGCTTGCCAGTTCACCAAAACGCTACCAAAAAAACTGTTAGCGATCGCAGGGATCAGGCCTGACTCTGCGAACGCTGCAGTTATGCGTTTAGTGTTTTGTAAGTGTCAGTGATCGATCGATACTGCACTTGGGTTTGGCTGGGCTGGGCTGGGCGGAGGGGCAAAACGCAGGTATCTGGGCTGATCCCGCTAACACTGCGTGTTTGGGAACCCTAAACTGCTGGGGACGCTAGTATAGATCTGATCAGATATTGATCCGTACAGATACTATACCACTAAGGGAGGTGTACGGTGCGTGCGTGGGTGTTAGCGGTACTGGCACTAACCTGACGCTGCCTGGGGCTGGTGCTTGCCAGTTCACCAAAACGCTACCAAGAAAACTGTTAGCGATCACAGGGATCAGGCCTGACTCTGCGAACGCTGCAGTTATGTGTTAAGTGTTTTGTAAGTGACAGTGATCGATCGATACTGCACTTGGGTGGGCTGGGCCGGGCGGAGGGGAAAAACGCAGGTGCTAGCAGGTATCTGGGCTGATCCCGCTAACACTGCGTTTTTGGGAACCCTAAACTGCTGGGGACGCCAGTATAGATCTGATCGGATCAGATATTGATCCGTACAGATACTATACCACTAAGGGAGGCGTATGCTGCGTGCGTGGGTGTTAGTGGTACTGGCGCTAATCTGACGCTGCCTGGGGCGACGCATATCACCGCCGGGCGATCAGGGGGCTAAACCTTTATTCGGTAATAAACGGCGGGTGCCCTGACACTATAAAAAATAAACAAACTAACCAGCGTCACCCGTAACACTTATACGGTGATCAGTGGTGAAAGGGTTAACACATTTATTAGGTAGTATATGGGGGTCCCTGACGCTATAAAACGCTAACAGCGAACCTAAATATTTACCTCCCTAACTAGCGTCACCAGCGACACTAATACAGCGATCAGAAAAATGATCGCTTAGCGACACTGGTGACAGGGGGTGATCAAGGGGTTTAAACTTTATTAGGGGGGGGTTAGGGGGGTACCCTAGACCTAAAGGGGGTAACACTCACTGCCCTAACACTGTAACTGCCACCATGCAGTAATCAGAAAAAAAAAAAAAAAAAAAAATACTGCTTGGTGTCAGTTTGTGACGGGGGGGGGGGGGGTGGGGGGGGGGGGGGAAATCGGGGTGTTTTATGTGCCTGGCATGGTCTACTGTGTGTGTGTGTGTAGTGTTGTGCACTCACTTGTCTTCTCTCCTCGGCGCTGGAACGGAAACTGCCAAAGCCGAGGAGAGATGACATCACATCCTCTGCCTGTGTGAAACTGCACACAGGCAGAGGAGGATTCCCATTGGCTGGGAGCGATCGCGAGGGGGGGGGGCCACGATCGGATGGTCTCCCCCTCGCCTCCCAACGCTCCCAGTGAAATGCCGACCGCCGCTGGCACCAGGGGGGGGGGGGGTGGGGATGGGGGACGTGATTCTGCCTGCCCGTGCCATTCTGCCGCAGTATATCTGCGTTAGGCGGTCGGCAAGTGGTTAATGAAGTAATCCTGTGTGTGTCCAAAATGTCGCTCTTCTGTGGGAATACCATTATGCTTTAATAGGAAATTGCATTTCTGAAGAGGACTTTGTAGTAAATATAATTAAATAATAATACGTTGCCAACAGACTCTTAAATATTCTCATGTCAAGGCTATAAATCAAAAATGTATGATCTGGATGGAGTCCAAAAACAAAAATAATAAAACAAAGTAAAAATGTCATATTTATTAAACACATTACAATACATAAATAAAATGGTTAAGGCGTCAGCCTCTCAGACTTCCAGATTATGGTTTGTAAAGTTTATATGCACAAACTGTAAAAAAAACTGTAGCACATGTGAGGTATCGCTGCATAAACTGTAAAACTGCTTACACCTTCTGATCTCATAACACATAGGATGTCATAAGCGGAGTTATAGTCCAAAAAAAAAATAAAAAATCCAGAGATCTCATTAACAAACAGATCCATCAATATCTGTACTTTGTTGAGTAGTCCTTAGGAGACACCACCAGACCTCTACCTTTCCTAGCACCACGATAAACAGTTTCCACAATGTCAATCATCTCCTGCTTGTCTTCCATTGGCCAGTTTATCTTGTTGTTATTACCTGTCCCCAAGTCAATCATGATGTGCTTGTTCCTGTTAGAAGGAAAAACATAATATATGATCACCACGTAAAACCACAGCCAGCATTTACACACTCTATCAAATGGCAAGATAAGGGATGCAATCAATTGATGGCTGCATCTGCACATTTATGTGACTTTGGTACAATGTCCATTGCTTCCATCATAATATCAATACTGAACTGCTATATATGTCAGCTGGTTAAAAAGTGATTAATAAAAAAACAAATAAATAAATCCTTTATAAACAAACATGTCAGACTTACCTGCTCTGTGTAGTGGTTTAGCACAGAGCAGCTCTGATCCTCCACTTCTAGGGGCCCCTGCTGGCACTCCTGGCTTCTCCCCCCTTCTGAGTGCCCCCCTAGCAAGCACTTGCTAGGGGGGCACTCGTGTGGGCTCAATCCTGAGCGAGCTCCATGTGTCCTTAGACACACACACAGCACGGCTCAGTTCCACCCACCGCTCTCTTCTCACTGGCTGTTATTGACAGCAGCACCATTGCCGTCTCTGTTCAGTGAGGAAAGAGGAGAGCCACTGCTTTTGGGCATAGCGCTGGATCGAGATTGGGCTGAGGTAAGTGTTGGAGGAGGGTTGTGGGGGTGAACACAGAAGGTTTTTTACTTTAATGCCTTGTTACCTTACTGCAGAGAATGCATTAACCACTTGCCGACCGCCTCACGCCTATATACGTGAGCAGAATGGCACGGGCAGGCAAAATCACGTACCTGATACGTGATGCCTTCCCGCGGGCGGGGGGTCCGATCGGACCCCCCCCGGTGCCAGCGGCGGTCGGCCTTGGTCTGGCAGCGATCAAAGATGAGGGGGAGGCCATCCGATCGTGGCCCCCCCCCCTCGCGATCGCTCCTAGCCAATGAGAAACATCCCCTGCCTCTGTATAGTACACAGAGGCAGAGGATGTGATGTCATCTCTCCTCGGCTCGGGAGTTTCCGTTCCGGGCCGAGGAGAGAAGACATGTGAGTGACTGCACCAACACTACACAACACAGTAGAACATGCCAGGCACACTAAACACCCCGATCCCCCCCCCCCCCCCTGTCACAAACTGACACCAAGCAGGTTTTTTTTTTTTTTCCTGATTACTGCAGTGTCAGTTTGTGACAGTTAGAAGTGTTAGGACAGTGAGTATTACCCCCCTGTAGGTCTAGGGTACCCCCCTAACAAAGTTTTAACCCCTTGATCACCCCCCGTCACCAGTGTCACTAAGCGATCATTTTTCTGATCGCTGTATTAGTGTCGCTGGTGACGCTAGTTAGGGACGTAAATATATAGGTTCGCCGTCAGCGTTTTATAGCGACAGGGACCCCCATATACTATCTAATGTTTTAACCCCTTGATTGCCCCCTAGTTAACCCTTTCACCACTGATCACCGTATAAGTGTTACGGGTGACGCTGGTTAGTTCGTTTATTTTTTATAGTGTCAGGGCACCCGCCGTTTATTACCGAATAAAGGTTAAGCCCCCTGATCGCCCGGCGGTGATATGCGTCGCCCCAGGCAGCGTCAGATTAGCGCCAGTACCGCTAACACCCACGCACGCAGCATACGCCTCCCTTAGTGGTATAGTATCTGAACGGATCAATATCTGATCCGATCAGATCTATACTAGCGTCCCCAGCAGTTTAGGGTTCCCAAAAACGCGGTGTTAGCGGGATCAGCCCAGATACCTGCTAGCACCTGCATTTTGCCCCTCCGCCCGGCCCAGCCCAGCCCACCCAAGTGCAGTATCGATCGATCACTGACACTTACAAAACACTAAACGCATAACTGCAGCGTCCGCAGAGTCAGGCCTGATCCCTGCGATCGCTAACAGTTTTTTTGGTAGCGTTTTGGTGAACTGGCAAGCACCAGCGGCCTAGTACACCCCGGTCGTAGTCAAACCAGCACTGCAGTAACACTTGGTGACGTGGCGAGTCCCATAAGTGCAGTTCAAGCTGGTGAGGTGGCAAGCACAAGTAGTGTCCCGCTGCCACCAAAAAGACAAACACAGGCCCATCGTGCCCATAATGCCCTTCCTGCTGCATTCGCCAATCCTAATTGGGAACCCACCGCTTCTGCAGCGCCCTTACTTCCCCCATTCACATCCCCAACCAAATGCAGTCGGCTGCATGAGAGGCATTTTTATGTCCTCCCGAGTACCCCTACCCAGCGAACCCCCCCAAAAAATATGTCGTGTCTGCAGCAAGCGCGGATATAGGCGTGACACCCGCTATTATTGTCCCTCCTGTCCTGACAATCCTGGTCTTTGCATTGGTGAATGTTTTGAACGCTACCATTCACTAGTTGAGTATTAGCGTAGGGTACAGCATTGCACAGACTAGGCACACTTTCACAGGGTCTCCCAAGATGCCATCGCATTTTGAGAGACCCGAACCTGGAACCGGTTACCGTTATAAAAGTTACAAGTTTGCAAAAAAAACACAAAAAAAAAAAAAAAAAAATAATTGTCGTTTTATTGTTCTCTCTCGCTCTATTGTTCTGCTCTTTTTTACTGTGTTCTATTCTGCAATGTTTTATTGTTGTTATGTTTTATCATGTTTGCTTTTCAGGTATGCAATTTTTTATACTTTACTGTTTACTGTGCTTTATTGTTAACCCTTTTTTGTCTTCAGGTACGCCATTCACGACTTTGAGTGGTTATACCAGAATAATGCCTGCAGGTTTAGGTATCATCTTGGTATCATTCTTCTCAGCCAGCGGTCGGCTTTCATGGAAAAGCAATCCTAGCGGCTAATTAGCCTCTAGACTGCTTTTACAAGCAGTGGGAGGGAATGCCCCCCCCCCCCACCGTCTTCCGTGTTTTTCTCTGGCTCTCCTGTCTCAACAGGGAACCTGAGAAAGCAGCCGGTGATTCAGCCAGCTGACCATAGAGCTGACCAGAGTGGCTCCAAACATCTCTATGGCCTAAGAAACCGGAAGCTACGAGCATTTTATGACTTATGCCGCGTACACACGGTCGTACTTTTCGTCTACAAAAGTCCAACGGACGCTGACGGACTAAAGCTGGCTGGTAATCCGATCGTGTGTGGGCTTCTCCGGACTTTCAACTGACTTTTTTAGCCTCAAATCCGACGTACTTTAGATTTGAAACATGCTTCAAAACTTTACTTCGTAACTACGACGGACCCCGAAATCCGCTCGTCTGTGTGCTAGTCCGACGGACAAAAAGCCACGCTAGGGCACCTATTGGCTACTGGCTATGAACTTCCTTATTTTAGTCCGGTGTACGTCATCACGTACGAATCCGACCGACTTTTGTGTGGTCGTGTGTAGGCAAGTCCGTTCGTTAGAAAGTAGGCCGCAAGTCCGCCGCAAGTCCACCGAAAGTCTGCCGGAAGTCTGTCGGAAAGGCTGTCTGACTTTTGTAGACGAAAAGTACGACCGTGTGTACGCGGCATTAGATTTCGCCGGATGTAAACAGCGCCACTGGGAAATTGGGGAAGCATTTTATCACACCGATCTTGGTGTGGTCAGATGCTTTGAGGGCAGAGGAGAGATCTAGGGTCTAATAGACCCCAATTTTTTCAAAAAAGAGTACCTGTCACTACCTATTGCTATCATAGGGGAGATTTACATTCCCTGAGATAACAATAAAAATGATTTGAAAAAAAAAAAAAAAAAAAAAAAAAAAAAAAAAAAAAAATGAAAGGAACAGTTTAAAAATAAGATAAAAAAGCAAAAAAAAAAAAAAAGCAAAAAAAAAAGCAAAAAGCACCCCTGTCCCCCCTGCTCTCGCGCTAAGTCGAACGCAAGCGTCGGTCTGGCGTCAAATGTAAACAGCAATTGCACCATGCATGTGAGGTATCACCGCGAAGGTCAGATCGAGGGCAGTATTTTTAGCAGTAGACCTCCTCTGTAAATCTAAAGTGGTAACCTGTAAAGGCTTTTAAACGCTTTTAAAAATGTATTAATTTTGTTGCCACTGCACGTTTGTGCGCAATTTTAAAGCATGTCATGTTTGGTATCCATGTACTCGGCTTAAGATCATCTTTTTTATTCCATCAAACATTTGGGCAATATAGTGTGTTTTAGTGCATTAAAATTTAAAAAAAGTCTGTAGGGCATTTGCTTTAAAAAAATATATAATGTTTGGTGGTTCAAAGTAATTTTCTTGCAAAAAAAAAAAACAGTTAGGTACCTGGTAACTCTTTTTCTAAGAAGTCTTCCAGGGCAGCATCCGAGAGATAGGCTCCTCCTCCCTAAAACAGGAAACACATTAGTCCACGATTATAAATTTCACACTCTTTCCTGTGTGCCTCAGTTATGTTAAAGCACCGAAGGAATTCCCTGTAAGCTGCAAGCTCCCCCTCTGTACCTGGTTTTTGTTGTTTCAAGGGTGGGAACTAGTGCTGCCCTGGAAGACTTCTTAGAAAAAGGAGTTACCAGGTACCTAACTCTGTTTTCTCGAATCGTCTTCCAGGGCAGCATCCGAGAGGATATATCAAGCAATACTTACTAGGGTGGGGTTAGAGACTGGAGCACTTTACGACCAAATGCTTGGTCTTGGTCAGACAGCTGGTCTATGCGGTAGTGCTTAGCGAAAGTACTGAAGCTCGACCATGTCGCTGCCCTGCAGATCTGCTCCGGAGTTGCCCCTGCTTTCTCTGCGGCCGAGGTTGCCCAGGCTCTAGTTGAGTGCGCTCTGATTTCACTAGGTGGAGTGAGATTCTGTGCCTTATAGGTAATCTGTATGGCCATCCTTATCCATCTGCTGATGGTGCTTTTTGAAGCTTGTTTCCCTCTGTTAATTCCTGCATAGAGGATGAAGAGGGAGGTCGTTTTACGCCATTCCTTTGTTCTGTCGAGATACGCTATGAGCGTGTTCCTTACATCAAGTTTGTTGTAGATGTCTCTTTTCCTACTATCCATGGTTGTTGGAAGTGAAGGTATGACGATGTTTGAGGGTATGACGATGTTTTGGGTTCTGTGAAATGTAGAAGAGACCTTGGGTAGAAACGCCGGATCTGGAGAGAGAATTATCTTGTCCAGATGTATTAGACAGTATGGTTCTATTGAAGATAGAGCTTGGATCTCACTCACTCTTCTGGCGGATACTAAGGCCAGAAGGAGCGCAGTTTTTAACGTGAGGTTTTTGTCTGAGCTGTCCTCGATAGGTTCAAACGGAGGGGAAAGAAAGCCCTTAAGTACTGTGCCCATGTCCCAGGTGGGAGTTTTGTGCAATTTGGCTGATTTGGATCTTTTAAGAGCTATGAGGAATCGTCTTATCAGCAGGTCTTCCGCTAGTCTAGTATCCATGACCGAGGAAAGTGCTGCAATTTGTACTTTCAGGGTACTTGGTGATATGTTTTTGTCTGCACCATCTTGTAGGAAGTCCAAAACTATTGGAATTATCCCACCGTTGGAGATTGGTCTGTCTTCGTACCAAGAAACAAATTTTTTCCTTATTTTCTCATAGATGGCTCTCGTTACCGGCTTTCTGCTGTTTTTTTTTTTTTAAATTTCTTTTTATTGAGTTTTGCAGTATAAATTGTACAGCTGGGTGTGTCAACGTGACACCTTCCCAGTGAAACTTGGCCTCGCAGGGCCTAACATGTCTAAACCCTACCAATTACAGTCTAAGCCTACCCCGAACCCCCTTCCCTTTACTCCCCCCCCTCCCCCCCTCCCATAAACTTGTCACGGCACAGGGACAATACTTTAGCAGGCTGATAGTTTAGTCTTATATATTACATTTGTTCTTCTGCTGTATCACAGTAACTTCCAACTACTGTTTTGTTTCCTTTGTCTTAGTTTTCTTTCCCTCATAGAGATATAGTATTCTTTGTCTTTATAATTAGCATTTGAGTTAATATCAATCAAATGTACACACCCTGGAATAGGTCTCTATCCCACCGTGGTGTTGGATTCCCACCACACCTTCCATATTTTGTCGAACTTTTTCTCACAACCCCTTGCTCTATATGTTGTCTTGTAGAACGGAAGCATATTATTAACTAATTGTTTCCAAAACCTTCCCTCTGGAGCGTCCTTGCTTTTCCATCTAAGGAGGATTGCTTTTTTCCCATAGAATAAGAGAATGGTTATTAGCGTTCTTAAGGCCCTGGTTGGAGCCAGGTCCTCTACTAGCCCCAATAAGCAGACCCTAACTGTCACTGGGATGGGAATTGAGATCAAGTCTGAGATGCACTGCGTAATTTCCTTCCAATATAATTGGATAAGTGGGCATGACCAAAATATGTGTTCCGCATTGGCTGAAGAGAAAGAGCATCTCCAGCACTTTGCTGTGTCTCCCCCATACATTTTTGCAAGTCTAGCCGGGGTATAATAGCTTCTATGTAAAAACTTAAATTGAATCAGTCTGTCTCTTGCTGCAACTAAGTACTTAAAGGGTTGCGTCCATAGATCGTCCCAGTCCTCCCCCTGCAGCTCTGGAACCTTGGTCTCCCAATTAGTTCTACATTTGAGAACCGCCTTAAGGGTAGTTTTAAAAAGTTCTTTGTACGTTACTGAGAGAACTTTGGGCAGTTCCTCGTCTGTCAACAGAGATTCCAGAGCTGACGGCAGGGATTCCACCTTCAGCTCCCCAAATTGTTTTTGGAATGCATGTCTAATTTGAAAGAAACGAAAGAGGTATGAGTTTGGTAAGTCATGTCTGGATTTGAGCTGTGAAAAAGTCAGAAGCTCACCAAAAGATGTGATGTCCTTCAGAGTTTTGATACCCTTTACTACCCATATCATTGGGTCCGGGAGACTATAAAACTGCGGGAGTAAAGGATTCATCCATAATGGTGTGGACGGGGAGAAACCCAGGTAGCTAGGAGAAGATAATTTTACTGCCAAACCCCAGGCTCTTATTGTGGCTATCATTGTTTCTGTAAGTGGTAAGTCTGTTTTAATACCCCTAAATAGGGCCAGTCGTAGGCTTTCGTATGAACCTAGATGAGCTGCTTCCAAAACCGTGGCCGCGTCCCCATCGTCTGACATTAGCCATCTGCGGGCAAACACCATTTGTCCCGCTAGATAGTACTTGTGCCAATCCGGTAACGCTAGTCCTCCCTGTGCACTAGGTTCCTGCAGAACCCTGAGACCCACCCGGGGAGGCTTCGGTGTCCACAAAAATGAGACTATCAGACTATCTATGCGCTTGAAGTAAGCCTTTGGTATCCAAACCGGGGCGTGTCTGAGAAAAATTCAAGTTAGACTTACCGGTAACTTGTTTTCCTTGAGTCTTTCAGGACAGCACTTGAGAGAGTGACTCCTCCCCTTGCCAACAGGAAACACCTCTTCCACCAAACTTTAAAAGGAGGCTCCTTTCCACATCTTGTCAGTAGTAGTAGAGAACCTCCGGCCCAAAACTGGAACACATAATCGAGATATGATTAGTCACAGTATATATATGTAAAAACAATAGGGCGGGATGCTGCTGTCCTGAAAGACTCAAGGAAAACAAGTTACCGGTAAGTCTAACTTGAATTTTCCCTTATCGTCTTTCAGGACAGCACTTGAGAGGATAAGAGAGACTTACCCCCCTAGGGAGGGACCACAGCCTGCAGAACCTTTCTGCCAAAAGCCTGATCACCTGCTGATAGGAGATCCAGTCTAATGACGGACAAACGTTAAGTAGCTTGACCACGTAGCCGCCTTACAAATCTGATCTGGGGTGGCACCAGCTCTTTCTGCCCATGTAGTGGCCTGAGCTCTTGTTGAATGAGCCCTAATTCCCAGCGGGGAAGATAAACCCATTTGAGAATAGGCTACAGAAATAGCTGTCTTAAGCCATCTAGCCAATGATGCTTTTGATGCTTGTTGGCCTTTCTTGTTTCCAGAAAAAAGAACAAATAATGAATCTGAAACTCTAAACCCTCCTGTTACTTCCAAATACTGTAATAGGGTACGTCTTACGTCTAAATTGTGAAACTGCTCTTCCTTTGCACCCGAAGGGTTAGCAGAGAAGGTTGGTAGAGTAATCTCCTGAGACCTGTTACTAAAGCTTGCCACTTTTGGCAAAAACCCCGGATCTACTTTAAGGACCACTCTATCAGGAAAAACTGACAAAAAAGGCTCTTTTACTGATAGGGCGTGCAGTTCACTAATCCTTCTTGCTGAAGTAATTGCGACCAGAAAAATAGTCTTCAAAGTTAAATTCTTTAGGGATATGGCCTGTAAAGGCTCAAATGGTTCTTTTGCCAGAGCCTGCAGAACCACCGAGAGATCCCAATTTGGGAAATGCTTCACCGGGACCGGTCTAGACCTGGAAAGTGCTTTGAAAAATCTCATGATCAGAGTTTCTGAAGATAAAGATCTCTCCAGATAAACTCCCAAGGCGGCCACCTGCACCTTAAGAGTGCTGACCGCCAGATTCTTGTCTGCACCGTTTTGCAAGAACTCCAGCACTGAAACTAGATCCTTAACCTCCCTATGTTCAGAATGACAGAAAGAAACATAGACTTTCCATACTTTGGCGTAAATATCCCTGGTTACCTTTTTCCTACTGGAAAGCAACATCGTAGTTAAACGTTCAGAAAAGCCTTTGCTTCTCATTAACTGCTCCTCAGATACCAGGCAGTGAGTTTTAACCTGCCTACATCTGGATGGTGCACTGGCCCCTGAGTCAACAGATCCTGACTGAGCGGAAGATGCCAACATGGTTTGATTGCCAACTGAAGAATCGTGGAAAACCAAGCCCTCTTTGGCCAATATGGAGTAATCAAAATTATTGATACTCTCTCTTCCAGTATTTTCCTCAACACTAGAGGGATTAACCTGAATGGAGGAAAAGCATATCCTAGGTGAAAATCCCATGGCTGAGCCAGAGCATCTATCCCCTGGGAGTAAATGTCTCTCTGAAGGGAGAAAAAATTCGGGAGCTGCGTGTTTTGTTTTGAAGCAAACAGATCTACCTGCGGAAGACCCCAAACACTGGTGATTAATGCAAACACCTTCCTGTTCAGACTCCACTCTGATTCCTGAACTTTCTGTCGGCTCAGATAATCCGCTACTTCGTTCAATGTGCCTTTTAGATGGACTGCGGATAGAGATAGTAAGTGGTTCTCTGCCCACTCCAGAATCTCTACTGACAGTAAGTGAAGAGCCCTGCTTCTTGTGCCTCCCTGTTTGTTCAGGTAGGCTATGGCCGTGGCATTGTCTGACAAAATCTGGACATGGCAACCTATGAGGTTTTGAGAGAAGAAAGCTAATGCTAGAGCAACCGCTTTCAGCTCTCTCCAATTTGAGGATTTTTGGGCCTCGAACTGGGACCACGTTCCCTGCGCTAAGGCCTGACCCATGTGGGCCCCCCATCCCTGCAAACTGGCGTCTGTTGTGACCACTTTCCCGGTCGGAAAAGACCAAAGAAGACCTTTTTGCAGTACCACCTGACTTTTCCACCACCAAAGTGAGCGTTTGACTTTGGTGGGAATCTTTACTTTTGTATCTAAACTCTCCGTCCTGTGGTTCCATGTCCTTAGAAGGAACCTCTGTAGAGTCCTGAAATGCAGCCTTGCCCATTGGATGGCTGGCATTGAAGAGGTTAATGTCCCCAGAACCGACATAACCTTTCGGACTGAAATCAGTTGATTTGTTTGTAGTGCCGTTATTACCCTTTGGACCTTGATCTTTTTCTCTTCTGGGAGAAAAATCTTTTGCTCCACTGAATCTATCCAATAACCCAGAAACAGTACTTGCTGAGCTGGGATGAAATTTGATTTTTGAACATTCACTATCCACCCTATTGACTCCAAATGACTGCGGGATTTGTTCAAATCCTCCTGCAACTTTTCCCTGGATGGGGCAAAAAAGAGGAGGTCGTCCAGATATGGAATTACCGCAATCCCCTGGAGTCGAAGAGGGGCAAGAGCTTCCGCCATTACCTTCGTAAAAATACGAGGAGCTGACGACAGGCCGAAGGGAAGGGCCCTGAACTGAAGATGTATAATCTCCTTGCCCATATTCACCGCAAACCTCAGGAACCTCTGGGACTGAGGTGCTACAGGAATATGAAGATAAGCATCCCTCAGATCGATTGATGCCATAAAACAATCTTTTGTCAGAATGCTTCTGACCGTGAAAATTGAGTCCATACAAAACTTTTTGTATAGGACTGACCTGTTCAGGGGTTTTAGGTTGAGGATAAGACGGAAGTTTCCGGATGGTTTTCTTATCAGAAAGATGTGAGAATAGAAACCCTGACCCTGTTCTTCTGGGGATACTGGTATCACTACCCTCTGGTGCCTCAGATCCCTTAAAAGGTTCTTCATGGCCAGAGCCTTTGTTTGATCCCTTGGTAGGTTTGTTACAAAGAATCTTTCTGGCGGGCGATCCGAAAACTCTATCCTGTAACCTTGGGACAGCATGTCCAAAATATATAGACTTTCTGTCATGCTGGCCCAGAGGGGAAGGAAACCTTGAAGCCTTCCCCCCACCGGTACGCATAAGTCATTGCGTTTTACCGGAGGCTGCAGGAGGATGGAAAAAGACATTTCCTTTTCCCTTTCCCTTCTGCGAAGCCCAATTTTTTCTTTTCTCCTGGGGTTTGTTTTGTTCTTGCGCCCTTTGGGAACGAAAAAAACGTTTAACTGGCTGTTTTTTCTTTTTGATGGGAAAAGACTTCTTTTTATCCGCTGTTCTATCTAGAACCGCATCTAAGTCAGGCCCAAAAAGCAAGTCACCCAGGAACGGTATCCCACACAGCTTGTTTTTGGATGCCGCGTCCCCCGGCCAGGTTTTCAACCACAAAGCCCTTCTGGCTGAGTTGGCCAGGGCAGCAGATCTAGCTGTTATTTTAATTGATTCCGCTGATGCATCAGATATAAATGCGACAGCGGCCGACAGAGTTGAGAATGAATCCAAAATCTCTTGTTTTGGTGAGTCTGCTGAGATATGGGCCTTAAGTTGCTCTAACCAAAACTCCATATTTCTGGATACCACTGTAGTTGCCATAGCAGGTTTAAGATTTCCCATGATAGATTGCCAAGCCCTTTTTAGGACCTGGTCCATCCTTTTATCCATGGGATCTCTCAACACCCCCATGTCCTCGAATGCCAAATCTGTAGACCTCGAGACCTGGGAAAATGCGGCATCTAGTTTGGGGTTTTTGTTCCAAACCGCCGCTGGATCTTCATCAAAAGGAAAACGCCTTTTTAAGGCTTTGGGAAAGAAAGGCTTTCTCTCTGGCTCTGCCCACTCTTTCTTAATAGCTTCAGAGATAACAGAGTGCACTGGGAAATTGCGATTTTTGTGCTCGCTAAGCCCTGCATACATTTTATCATGCAGAGATAACTCCTTTCTTTCCTCCTCCAGACCCAGTGTGGTATAGATTGCTTTTAACAGGCCATCTACCTGTTCTAAAGACAATTTAAATCTTGAAGGTAAATTTTCTCCTTCCTCACCCTCATCAGAATCCTCAGATTGAGAGGGTGAATGTCCCTCTGGGGTAGGAGATGCCTCAGTCTCCATCACCGGGACTATAAGTGAGCCTTGGGAGGACTGTGAGGTAGTAGGCTGACTCAGGGATGGGTTTGCTAGGGAAGAGCGAAATGATTGAATAGTCGCATCAAGTTCTTTTTTAACAGATGCAATCAAGTCGCTGCAAGCGGAAGAAGCTTCTTCTTTAACTAGCAAATCAATACAAGCTTGACATAACGTCTTCTTCCATCCTTCAGGTAGCTTGGATTTACATGAAGGACATTTTCTTTTTGCCACTGGATCAGAGCTCTTGGCCTGCCATGAGACAAAAGAAGAAACCATCCCAATGAGACAACCTGTCCTATACCCAAGGATGCTCACCACAGGTGCACAGTAAGAACTAAACTGCCTTATGTGCCCAGACAGGCCCCTGCCACCGGGGGGGGAGATAGAGAGAGAGAGACCCCACAGTACAAGGAGGACAGTATACAACTTCCCCTTACCTGGGCCTTGCTGGTGCCTGTGCCTGTCCCACTTGCTGCCGCCATCGATTCCATCGAGGAGCGCTTGCTGTGTTTGTGTGGCTAAACGCCGGTTCCGGACTCCAATAGCGCCTGTGCGCCGGACCGGAACCGCTAAATAAGCACCAGCCCCATTCCTCCCCTTTCCCTCTGCGATTTCCGGCGGAAATGACGCCGCTCGCCTGTTCCGTGGGCTCCGCCCCCTCCGGATGCCTCACTTCCGGCGGATGGAGCCCCGCTGCCATCCCCAAGATGGCGGCGGCGCAATAAGCAACAGGCGGTGGACCTGAGAAAAACACACAGTAAACGGCCACCGCCTGTTTTGCCGCCGCCTAGGAGCGATGCCCACGACAGTCGGACTCACCCTGAGCCCATATGAAGAGGGAGAGGGAGCCCAGCCAGCAGCACTTCACCTCAGCTGTGGAATGGGAGGAACAGCTCTCATGAGGTAAAAAACGTGTTTGATGAAAAAACCAGGAAACCTGAGCTCCCAGGACAGCACCTGAGAGCCCTGACTTCCCCACGAAGTGTTCCCTCCGGAGGAAACACAAAAACTGACAAGATGTGGAAAGGAGCCTCCTTTTAAAGTTTGGTGGAAGAGGTGTTTCCTGTTGGCAAGGGGAGGAGTCACTCTCTCAAGTGCTGTCCTGAAAGACGATAAGGGAAATATAGGATTACCGGTAAAATTTTCATTTTTATAAGGCATATTCTCCCTATCAGGGAAAGGGGCAATTTGGCCCATGCCTGAAATTTTTGTTTAATGAGAGTTAGCAGTGGTAACAAATTTAACCTGAAATAATCCTGAACCTTCACCGTTGTTTTAACCCCGAGATATTTGAGTGTATCCACCCATTGCAGTTGGAGATTTGGGTCTGCATTGTCTTTAGCTTTGATGTCTATAGGCAATATGGACGACTTACTCCAGTTTACCCTGAGCCCTGAAAAGAGGGCGAATTTGTTTAGGGTTTCTAATACCGCTTTTAAAGAGGCTGCCGGGTCATTTAAAAACAGAAGCATGTCGTCTGCATATAAGGCCAATGTTTCGTGAATTGTCCCCACTCTAACCGCTCCCACATTACTCGAGGATCTCAGTGCAATGGCCACAGGTTCCATTACCAGGGCAAATAGGAATGGGGATAGTGGACACCCCTGTCTAGTCCCTCTACCCACCTCGAAGAATGTAGACACCGAAGATCCCAGTCTAATAGCTACCTTTGGATTCTTGTATAGCATATGAATCCAATTTCTGAAGTTCGGGCCGAAAGCCATAGCCTCCAGCACCCTAAACATAAAATTCCAATCGACTGAATCAAATGCTTTTTCTATGTCTATGGATACTACAATCCTTGTTTCAGAGTTTGAGGGTGGCAGCTGTAAGTGTGTAAATAGTCTCCTTAAGTTTGTGTCAGTCGATTTACCTGGCATAAAACCGGTTTGGTCGATATTTACTATGGCCGGGATCACCGTCGCTAGTCTTGTTGCAAGGATTTTTGTTAGAATCTTTAGGTCTGTGTTTAACAGTGCTATTGGCCTGTATGACGCACAGTCCGTAGGGTCTTTCCCTGGTTTTAACAGCAGGATCATGTAAGCCTCTAGCATAGAGTTAGGGAGAGATGAATTTTTGTGACAGTGTTCCATGAGCCAATGAAGTCTGGACGCCAACTGTTCCACATTTTCTTTGTAAAAGTCCACGGGGAACCCATCCGGCCCCGGAGCCTTGTTAGATGGGAAAGCAAAAATAGCTGCCTGTATTTCTTTGATTGTTATGTTTGCCTCTAGAAATTGGCAGTCGCTATCTGACAGTCTTGGGATATTTAGCCCCTCTAGTAGTTCGTGCATTTCTTTTGTATCATATTTCGGGATTGGTGAGTACAGGGCGGAGAAGAAATCGACAAACTCCTGCATTATGGCGGTCGGTTCATTAACCAGAACTCCTTGCTTGTTTTTAATCACCGGTATATGAGCAATGGGTGATTGGTCGGCCACTAACATAGCCAGGAGCTTGCCATTTTTGTCCCCCTCTGCAAACACCCTGTGTGCCACCCTTGTTAAATCTGAGCTAGTTAAACCCTTTACATGTAAAGATAATCGCCGTCTCGCCTCCAGCAGGGCTTCGTAGGAGGACCCATTGTTAGACCTAGCGTGAGCATCTGCGCAATCTCTCTCCCCCTGTTGTAATATTTCCATTTCCTCGTTTTCATTTACTCTTGCAGTTTTTATGGCTGATATGCATTCTCCCCTAATTACTGCCTTGAAGGAATCCCACACCATGGGTGGTTCGGCTGATTCCGAATTAACCTCCCAGTAAGATTTAGTGGCTTCCTCGATTTGCGTCGCCACCTGTTCATTTTGTAACCAGATAGTTGAGAGACGCCATCCTCTCCCCCTTGCCCCGGTTGGAAGGGACAGAGCCAGAGAGAGAGGATTATGATCAGATAGACCACCGGCCAGATATTCAACCCTCTTCACATATTGCAGTATTCGATTATTACCAAATGCAAGATCAATTCTTGCTGCCGACTTGTGAGTCGATGACAGGTGAGAATACCCTCTATCTGTTGGATGTTTCCATCTCCAAAGTTCAAGAAGGCCCGCCGTCATGGCCCATCCACATAGGTCCGCCGAACTCACCCTGCCCGGGTTGGAGGAGTCCAATGCTGCATCAAGTATCGCATTGAAGTCTCCCATCAGGAGCAGGGGGAGATGCAGATATTGGGCCAATCGGGTCAACATGTCATATAACATTTGGATCTGGAATGGAGGAGGAATATAGACATTTACTAGTAGCATCCTACTATAATACACATCTATTACCAGTGCCACATATCTGCCACTAGGGTCTGTTATAACTTGGTGTATATTACACGGAATGGACTTGCTAACTAGTACCGAAACTCCCCTAGCAAAGGTAGAGTAGGTGGAGTGGAAAGTTTTTTGTATCCAAGGTTTACGGAGAGACATCACCTTACCTCCGTCCAAGTGAGTCTCTTGTAAGAAGACTATGTGAGGTTTTGACTGTTTTAGGTATTGGAACACCGAGGCTCTCTTGAACTTGTTGTTTAGGCCTCTGACGTTCCAAGACACTATGTGCAAATTATCCGTCCCCGACATTTGTATGAAAATAAAATATATCATCACCTTTCATAGGAAACTTTCCCCTTCCATGCAATGTATACCAGCTAGATAAGTGATCTATTTTACCTGAGTCAAACTGGGCCGTGACAAGTTTACTAAGCCCTCCCCCCCTGCTATTATACCAGAGAACAACCCCAACCGAACGTAGAAAAGTCTGGCATGTAGCTTTCTCCCAAAAAACTAAAAAATAAAAAATAACGTGGACATCTGCCGTATACGGCGAAAGTCTGACAGCTCCTCTGATGTAGTGTTCGTCTTCCTTCTAGATGCTCCGGGTAAAATGTTCCTTGGAGCTTGTATATGTAGAGAAAAATAAGGGGACTTACATGACAGGAAGCCTTAGCAACGATCCCTCCGCCCGCTGATGTGTTTAAGGACAGGTGTGACTGGATCGGGCTCCATTAAATGTCCTTCAGGAGAGTCACTTCGCCCCTTCGGAAACTGGGGTCATGATATTTCTGAGCCTCCGGGCCCTGTGTTGCTATAGTGTCTCCTTGCAATGGTGATGTTGCCTTCAGGGATGATCATAAATTCTCACTTCCACTGTCTGGCTGTGTGACTTATCATCCTGGTGCTAGGACTGCCGCAGAACAAATGGCAGTTTACAGGCTTTCTGCTGTTTAAGATGGTGTTGATTACTCTGTCTGACAGGCCTTTGTTCTGGAGTTTTACCCTCTCAGTAACCAAGCCGAGAGCTTCAAGATTTTGTGGTTCGGATGGTTGACTGGGCCTTGTGACAGTAGATCCGGGCGGTCCGTCAGTGTCAGCTGAGGTTGTATGCTGAGATTTTTTAAATGACTGAACCATGCTCTCTGGGGCCAGTGTGGTGCTATTAGTATCACTGTTTTCTCTGGCTTGATTTTTTGGATTACTTTTGGGATTATGGCAGTTGGAGGGAATGCATAGCACAGATGCCATTTCCAGTTTTGGTTGAAAGCATCCACCCCGCTGTTGCCATCTGTAGGGTCCAGGGAGAAAAATAGCGGAGATTTTGCGTTCGCCCTGGAAGCAAATAGGTCTACTTCGGGTATTCCCCACTTCTGGGTGATTTGAGTGAAGGTTGTTTGGTTTAGCGACCATTCCGTGTGTTTTATCGTTTTCCGGCTCAGGAAATCTGCCACTGTATTGTCTGTTCCTTTTAGATGGATACCGGATATCGATCTTATGTTCACTTCTGTCCACAGTAGGATAGATTGTGTCAGTCTCATCAGTTTTTGGGATTTTGTGCCCCCTTGTCTGTTTAGGTATGCGACTGTCGTTGCGTTGTCTGATTGTATCTTTACATCCTTCCCCTGTAATGCTGGTTTGAAGGCTTTTAGCGCTTCCCCCACAGCCTTCAGCTCTCTCAAGTTTGAGGAGGCTTGAGCCCATTTGGGTGTCCATTTCCCTTGCGAGAACCGCCCTTCCATGTGGGCTCCCCATCCTAGGGCGCTTGCATCGGTGGTGATGCTGACTGGATTGACTTGAGCCCATCTGCGCCCCTCGATGACCCGAAGTGGGTTGAGCCACCAGTAGAGTGTTTGTTTGACTGTGGCGGGGACGGGAATTGATTTTTCTAGGGATGCTTGCCTGCCATCCCACTGGGAAAGAATGTAGTTCTGTAAGGGTCGCATGTGAATTTGTGCCCAGGTGATGGCTGGAATGGAAGACGTCATCAGTCCTAGTACAGACATTCCGTGCCTGATCTTTGTGGAATGGTTCCTTAGCAGGGACGTAATTGCTTGTGTCATTTTTACGTCTTTTTCCTTTGCTAGGAAAATTTTTGACAGTCTGGAGTCCAGCACGTATCCCAGGTACACTACTCTCTGGCTTGGGATCATTTGCGATTTCTCTGCGTTTATTAACCATCCCAGGTTTTGCAGATAGTTCATACTCGTGCGCAGGTTGTTTTCTAGGATTGCTGCCGAGTCCGCAAAGAACAGGAGGTCGTTTAAGTATGGTATCATTCCAATACCCTCCTGTCTTAGACCTTTTAGCGCTTCCGCTATTATTTTTGAGAATATTCTTGGAGCTGAGGAGATTCCGAAGGGGAGAGCTGTGTACTGTAGGTGCAGCGTAGCTGCTGGCCCCTGGATTGCGAACCTTAGAAACTTTTGGTGATCCTTCCTTATGGGGACATGTAGGTAGGCATCCTGTAAATCTAGTGTTGCCATGAAGGTCTCCCGCGGTAGGATGTTCCTGATTGAATAGATAGATTCCATTCTGAATCTCTTGTATCTTATTCCTCGGTTGAGTGGTTTGAGGTTTAGTATCAGCCTTAGTTTGCCTGATGGTTTTCTTTTTGCGAAGATGTGTGAGTAGAAGCCCTTTTGTTCCTCCTCTTGGGGAACGTGACAAATCACCTTCTGATCCAATAGTTTCTGTAGAGATTCTAGAAACACCTTTGCTTGATTGCTGTCCTTGGGCAGCATGGTCGCTAAGTATTTGGTTGGGGGGTGGTTGGAGAATTCTATTGCGTAACTGTCCGCTATGCTGCGCAATATGAATTTGTTTTCTGTTATCTCCTCCCATTGGTGGGAGAAGGCCGCCAATCTGCCCCCCACCTGAAGGCAGTCATTGTTTTTTGTTCTTTTGGGTATTAGGCTTGAGGATGAATTCACCTTTGCCTTTCTTGTTTTGTTGACCCCAGTGCTTTTTTGCCCCTGGCTTATTGAATTTTTTGAAATGCCGAAAGGGCGCCTTCCCTTGTCTCTTCTTGGTTTGAGGGAACCCCTTATTTTTTGCTGCAGTCCTATCCAGGACTGTTTCTAGCTCGGGACCAAACAGTAGGTCTCCAGTAAATGGTATGCCACATAAACGGTTCTTGGAAGGTGCATCCCCCCCCCAGGATTTTAACCACAGGGCTCTGCGGGCCGAGTTTAGTAGTGCCGTGGTCCTAGAGGATATTCTGACAGTTTCTGCTGAAGCATCTGCCAAGAAAGCTGCCGCTCTAGTTAGTGTGGGGATGGTTTTAATTAGTTCCTCCCTGGGCGTGTCGTTCTCCAATAGATCTTGCAGCTGGGTTAGCCAGATTAGCAAGGTTCGGGCTGTGCAGGTGGAAGCAATAGCCGGATTTAGGTTTGCCACCCCTGCTTCCCATGCCCTTTTCAGGAGAGCTTCTATTTTCTTGTCCATGGGGTCGCTGAGGGTACCTGCGTCATCAAAAGCCAAGTCCGATTTGTTCGTGATTTTTGCCAGAGAGGCATCCACCTTGGGGCATTTAGCCCAGGTTTTGGTGTCTGCTTCCGCAAACGGGTATCTGCGTTTGATTGTGGCGGGGATGAAAAGCTTTTTCTCTGGGTCTTCCCATTCCTTTTTGACTATGTCTTTAAGGGTTTGGTGTACCGGGAACGTTCTTGGCTTTTTGGGCTGGAGCCCTTTGTACATTCTGTCATGTATAGTGAGTTCTGCGGTTTTCTGTTCTTTAATGCCTAGAGTGTCAGTGATGGCTTTGAGGAGACTGTCTGTGTCCTCAGAAGGAAATAGGTTGCAGTCTGTCGTGTCATCTTCCTCCTCTGAGTCTGAACAGATACCGTCTTCTGATTCAGATTGTTCAGATTCATCTGAATCCACCTCTTGTTCTGCCTGTACCTTGTTCTCGCTCGGAATGTGTGTTCCGCTGGTAGATGGGATACTGGCCTTAGCGACACTTGCTGGCGTTTCTAATTTTTCGATAGCTGAGCGTAGTGGTGCCATGGTGCTCTGAATTTCTTTTTTAAAAGAATTGAGCAGGTCTTTCAAAAATCCCTGTGATTCTTTTGCCACCATTTTGTCTAAGCATTTCTGACACAGGGGCTTTTTCCAATCTGGGGAAAGCCTGTGGCTGCACGAGGCACATGTTTTGCCTTTAGCCTTCCTTTCCTCAGGGGTCTTTGCCTGCAAGCAAGCATAGAGACAAAAAACCCCGTGAGATAGGTGGTCAAAAAAAAAAAAAAAAAACTGCCTGTAGATAGGCAGTAAAGAGGTTAAGACAGAGATAATTCAGGAATATTCTGGCTTACCTTGGAGCTGTCCTGGCTTGCAGGATCTGCAGGGCAGGGTGGGGAAGCGTCAGACATGATCAGCCACCAGGATCCTCTGCTTAGAGGCCTTTTTATCTGCTTCCTGCATAAGCTCCGGCCCCGCCCCCGGCTGACCCCGTGCAGGTTGGTGGACACACCTGCACATGCCGCTGTATTGTAGAGTAACCGTGCTGGTAGTGAAGGGTAGCTATTTGTATTCTGTTTTCTTTTTTTTTTTTTTTTAACTTCCCGCCCCTAGGTGTCCCTGCTCTATCTCCGCAGTAGGTAGACTACGAGAAAATGGGCGCCAACCCGGAAGCGGAACTTCCTCGGCGCCATCTTGGTACACCCCCGACCTCCTGTGGCGGTGAGGACGCTGCTGCTCTGCCCGGAGAGCGGCGGATTCGTTTGGGGGGACAGCCGCAGCCACCAGGTACCTAATTAGAAGGTACAAAATCCTCCCTGCTAGACCCTCTGCTGCTGAGCGGTGGTCGGCGGCGGCGGGGACGCCCGCCTCTGTGCATGTATCCATCCCCCCTGGCGGGCTCCAAATTCTGCGGAAAGCCAGAGGGGGGTGCTTGCAGAAGCATACACAGGCCTAAACAGCGGCATGGGGTGGGGATGACAGAGTCCTCCTGCAGCCTGGGGGGATGATTGCAGACCCCTCAGTAGGGGCGAAATCTCAGGCTTTGAGCAATGTTGCCCAGTGCTGCGCCTGCTCGCCCTCCCAAAGCCCCTTGGGCTGTATGGGATGCTGGCAGGGGGTCTCCTGCAACAAGCACAGAGACAGGTGAAAATAAAATAACAAACGTTTTTGCAGCTCCTGTGGGTCCGGAGGAAACACAAACAACTGAGGCACACAGGTAAGAGTGTGAAATTTATAATGGTGGACTAATGTGTTTCCTGTTTTAGGGAGGAGGAGCCCATCTCTCGGATGCTGCCCTGGAAGACGATTCGAGAAAATAACTTTTTCATGTAAACAATAAGTGTCAGAAAGGGCTTTGTCTTCAAGTGGTTAGAAGAGTGGGTGATGTGTGACAGAAGCTTCTAAATGTTGTGCATAAAATGCCAGGATAGTTCAAAACCCCCCCAAATGACCCCATTTTGGAAAGTAGACACCCCAAGCTATTTGCTGAGAGTCATGTCGAGTCCATGGAATATTTTATATTGTGACACAAGTTGCGGGAAAGAGACAATTTTTTTTTTTTTTTGCACAAAGTTGTCACTAAATGATATATTGCTCAAACATGCCATGGGGATATGTGAAATTACACCCCAAAATACATTCTGCTGCTTCTCCTGAGTACGGGGATACCACATGTGAGACTTTTTGAGAGCCTAGCCGCGCACGGGACCCCGAAAACCAAGCACCGCCTTCAGGCTTTCTAAGGGCGTAAATTTTTGATTTCACTCTTTACTGCCTATCAGTTTCGGAGGCCATGGAATGCCCAGGTGGCACAAACCCCCCCCCCCCCCCCCGACCCCATTTTGGAAAGTAGACACCCCAAGCTATTTTCTGAGAGGTATAGTGAATATTTTGCAGACCTCACTTTTTGTCACAAAGTTTTGAAAATTGAAAAAAGAAAAAAAAAATTTCTGGTCTTTCTTCATTTTCAAAAACAAATGAGAGCTGCAAAATACTCACCATGCCTCTCAGCAAATAGCTTGGGGTGTCTACTTTCCAAAATGGGGTCATTTGGGGGGGTTTTGTGCCATCTTGGCATTTTATGGCCTTCAAAACTGTGATAGGTAGTGAGGAGTGAAATCAAAAATTTGTGCCCTTAGAAATCCTGAAGGCGGTGCTTGGTTTTCGGGGCCCCATACGCGACTAGGCTCCCAAAAAGTCCCACACATGTGGTATATCCGTACTCAGGAGAAGCAGCTGAATGTATTTTGGGGTGCAATTCCACATATGCCCATGGCCTGTGTGAGCAATATATCATTTAGTGACAACTTTTTGTAAAAATTTTTTTTTTTTTTTTTTTGTCATTATTCAATCACTTGGGACAAAAAAAATAAATATTCAATGGGTTCAACATGCCTCTCAGCAATTTCCTTGGGGTGTCTACTTTCCAAAATGGGGTCATTTGGGGGGGTTTTGTACTGCCCTGCCATTTTAGCACCTCAAGAAATGACATAGGCAGTCATAAATTAAAAGCTGTGTAAATTCCAGAAAATGTACCCTAGTTTGTAGACGCTATAACTTTTGCGCAAACCACAATAAATATACACTTATTGACATTTTTTTTACCAAAGACATGTGGCCGAATACATTTTGGCCTAAATGTATGACTAAAATTTCATTTATTGGATTTTTTTTTATAACAAAAAGTAGAAATTATCATTTTTTTTCAAAATTTTCGGTCTTTTTCCGTTTATAGCGCAAAAAATAAAAAAACGGCAGAGGTGACCAAATACCATCAAAAGAAAGCTCTATTTGTGGGAAGAAAAGGACGCAAATTTCGTTTGGGTACAGCATTGCATGACCGCGCAATTAGCAGTTAAAGCGACGCAGTGCCAAATTGTAAAAAGTGCTCTGGTCAGGAAGGGGGTAAAATCCTCCGGGGCTGAAGTGGTTAAAAAAAAAAAAAAACTTTTACCTTTACAACCACAAAGTATCAAGTGGCAAAATCATCTAACCCATTAAGTAGTTACTTAAGGCTCTGTGTCCCATGACGTACGATAAAGAAATCTTCTGTATCGGGGTAATTTTATTAACCCCTTAAAGTTGTGAACATACAATGTTATAGACACTTTCCGATACCAATAAACCTACGCCGGCACCATATTTGCTTTTGCTTATTTTCAGAAATGACGCTTCATACCTTTTAACAATGTCAAAACACGCTGTCATATGGCCATGCATTTCTTCTTCCTGTTAGTGTGGGATAGATTACAAGACACTCTGTGCCCACATTCCCTAGTCTGTTCAGCCCAAGGCAAGATGCAGAGCAAGCAGCATGTTCAAGAGACAGGCTGTGATTGGGAGGGGTGTGTGCCAGAGGCAGGCTGTGATTGGTCAGGGGGCATGGTGGCTAAACAAACTACCCAATACAGGCATGCTGTGTGTCTGCACAGTGTCCTGCACCTCTGAATGGCCAGTCAATGGATGAAAACTGGCCACAGAAGAACAGATTAGAGTTTGTGCTTTGTGTGTTCAATTAACAAAAGAAGAAAGGTGACTGGCAGGATCAACCAGGAACTTTCGATTAACCACTTCCCACCCGCCAGCCGTCATATGACGTCCTTGACTTTCTGTGGGTATATCTGAATGATGCCTGCAGCTACAGGTATCATTCAGATACCGGGTTTTTCATCCAGTGATTCCCTACACCACAGCAGCTGTTGCACCGCTTAAGCTTTCTTATGGGCGGCGAGAGGGGACGTCCCCTCACCTCCCTCCGATGCTTCTACCAACTCACCGCTTCCATTGGTGAGTCAGAGACAGGATATGCTGGCCCCCCGATGTTTACCATGGAACTCTATCATCGTTCGGAGACCGAGCACCACACCGGCTGGGAAGCCAAGATTTTTTTTTTTGGGATCTCAGGCTTCCCAGCCCAGAGGTGAGATGTGGGGTCTTATTGACCCCATATCTCACTGACTGTAAAGAGGACCGATCATGCCATATTCCTATTACAAAAGGATGTTTACATTCCTTGTAATAGGAATAAAAGTGATCAAAAAATAAAAAAATGTTACGAAACAAACGCATATGCAAGTCCCGCCCACATATGAAAACGGTGTTTAAACCACACGTGAGGTATCACTGCAAATGTTAAGAGTGAGAGAAATAATTCTAGCCCTCCAACTCAAAACATGTAACCAGTAAAAAAATTTTAAAGCGTCGCCTATGATTTTTAAGTACTGAAGTTTGGCGCCATTCCACGAGCGTGTGCAGTGACATGTTTGGTATCTATTTACTCGGCGTAACTTCATCTTTCACATTATGCAAAAAAACTGGGCTAACTTTACGTTTTTTTTTTTTAAAGCACAAAACAGTCCCGCCGCCCCCCCCCCCCCCCCCCCAGAAAAAAAAAAAAGGAGCGGTCGAAAAAAATTGCTGTGCAAATTCCATGCAAGGTAAAAAGTTGCAACGACTGCCATTATATTCTCTAGGGCCTTTGCTGAAAAAAAATATATAATGTTTGGGGGTTCAATGTAATGAAATGATGATCTTTACATGTAGGAGAGAAATGTCAGCATTGGCCAGGGTGGCAAGTGGTTAAAGAAGTACATCTCATTGTTCTAAGTGAATGTACCCAGCACTTTGACCACACCTTGTACCTGCTTTCAATCGGGACCTGGTGGGAAAGACTCCCAATTACGTGATCACTGGGGCAACCAGTCACACTGTTCACATGTTTGGGAGTCTGCCTACCAACCTCTAGCATTACGAGCCCTTTAAGGGGCCAGCTGGAATTGATCAAGTTAAAGTGGTTTTAAACCATGAAAACAATTTTATGCAGCTTACAGATCTCTAAGTGTGGTAGCTACATTAGTTTTATTTGACCTTTTTATTCATTTATTGCACCTGGTAATCTAGCCAGTATAACTTTGTTGTCTTAAAGTGGTGTTCCACCCGAAAAAAAAAAAGTCATGATTGTGCCTAAAAAAAAAAATCATTTGGAGATTTTTTTTTTTTTTTACTTACCTCTAAATGCCTGTTGCTAGGGGGTCCTTCGTAGTCTGCCTCTTCCAGTGCCTGGGCTGGTGACATCACTTCCCCCTCGGCACAGGAAGGGCTCAGCTCTGCTCCCTCCCTCCTGTCAATCATCTGGGACCCATTACAGGTCCCAGGTGACCGAGCGGCCAATCACGGCACGCGGTGCCGCTCGCGCATGCGCAGTGGGTGCCAGGCTGTGAAGCCACAGCCCGGCGCCCACAGTTGCAATGCCGGCGCCACTGAACGGAGGGGGAGACCAGCGGGGCTTCGATCCCTCGCATCGCTGGACCCTGGGACAGGTAAGTGTCCAATTAAAAAAAATTCAGCAGCTGCAGTATTTGTAGCTGCTGACTTAATTTTTTTTTTGACTGGCCCTCCTCTTTAAAGCAGAGTTTCATCCACATTATATAAAACTTTGTGCCATCCAGTGCATTGTTACAGGTTAAATATGCATTGGCATTTCTTTTTTTTTTTTGGTCGATTTACCTAGGTTTAAAAAAAAAAAAAAAAAAAAAAAAAAAGGCAATTGCTTCTATCCCTGTGTACCTTGCCGCGGCGAGGTATGTAATTTCAGGTCACGCATTGTCTCCTGCGAGATGAGTGTCATCAGTACCAGGAGTCAATGGGAATCGCCAGCTGGTAGCATCGCTATGGCAACCTGAACAACAATGCATGCGCCGCACTTTGTGTTTTATGAGCATGCGCAAGATTGGGAGGTGAAGATGGGAGCATGCTTGGAAAGGAAGAGAAAAAGAGTTTAAAAAAAGAAAAAAGTTAAAAAAAAAAAAAAAAAAAGCCTGGAACTCTGCTTTAAAGTTGTCTCTACTCCACGCAATTAACAATTCAAAATACAGGCAATTATGAAATACCAACCTGAAGAAGAACATGACTGTACATGGATCATACAACTCGTACATCTTGTTAAAATCAGGTACTTCCGTTATATCCACAAGATAAATCACAGTAAAGTTTTTTACCTGGAGAAAATAAAAAAAATTTAAAAAATAAAATGGATGATATAGAGAATATATTATATTTTACACATTACATGCCAATAAGAATGAACAAACAAGGTTAACCTTTCTACATTTGTAAAGTGCCTTTACTAAAAATTATACTTCGATTTTGATCATCTCAGGCATCCCACTATGTCGACTGTAAATTAAACTACAGACCTCAGATGCAGACATAGGCCCCATTCACATGCATCCAGGGCCAATCATTCACAGGTAATCACTTCATGAGCCTTTACATGCTAGTGGCTGCGTATAGTTGTGAGAGCTGTCAGCCTCCAATAGTTTTTAAAGAGGTTTCCTGTCTGCAACTGAGTGCAGGGAGTCCCTACTGGGTCTCCCTTAACTAATTGCAAACAGTCCCATTCACAAGTGTTAACCACTTACGGACCGCACACCGTCATTATATGGCAGCTGTTTGACATTGAATACCGGGGGTTATGGCAGCAGATAGCTAACTGCCATATACCCGATATCTTTTCAAACAGCGGGCAGTCCTCTTTCAGATAAAAGTGGTCTCTGTGGCGGATTTGCCGCAAGATCACTTTTAAATCGGTGGCTGGAGAGGTGCCCCCCGGTGGTCTCCGCCTCGACCGACGGCTCTGGTAGGCGGCGGAGACCACCGGGTTCTTTCCCCTCTGAGGCATGGAGTCGAGTAAGGGAAAGATGGCCCCCACTCGGCTCCATGCCATTGGATGACGGAAGCAACGTCACTTCCGCCCAATGATCTTAAAAAGGAAAAAAAAAAAAAAAAAAAAAAGTAAAGCGCCCCATCCCGCCGAGCTCAGGCGCAGAAGCGAACACATACGCAAGTTACGCCCGCATATATAAATGGTGTTCAAACCACATGTGAGGTATCGCCGCAATCGTTAGAGCAATTCTAGCCCAAGACCTCCTCTAACTCAAAACTGGTAACCTGTAGAAATTTTTTTTATGTTGCCTATGGAGATTTTGAAGAAGGGGGGGGGGGGGGGGGTGTCACAGTTTGCCACCATTCCACGAGCGGGCGCAATTTTGAAGCATGACATGTTGGGTATCAATTTACTCAGCGTAACGTTATCTTACACAATATAGAAAAAAAAAAAAGTTAGCCTAGCTTTACTTTTTATTAATTCAGAAAAGTGTATTTTTTGCCCAAAAAAAAAAATTGCGCTTGTAAGACCGCTGATATACGTATACGTTGTGACAAAGTATTACAACAACCGCCATTTTATTCTCTAAGGGGTCTGATAGATAGCTATAGATATTGCAAGTTACGAACGACCTCAAATGCGGGCCACTTGTGCTCCATGCTGGTCCTGGATACCTCGGGACACATTCCGTACTGCATGGCCAGAAGAGCCCCAGATGCGTAGGCGGACGTTACACTTACGAATGCAGTGTTCCGACCGTAAGTTACACTTACAAATACAGTGTTGCGACTTCCGAACCACTTTGACTATGTTTTGGGGTTCCAAGTAAATTTTCTGGCAAAAAAATTTTTTACTTGTAGGCCCCTTTCACACTTGGGCGGGGTCGGCGGTAAAGCGCCGCTATTGTAAGCGGTGCTTTACCGTCGGTATTCGGCCGATAGCGGGGCAATTTTAACTCCCCCCACTAGTGGCCGAAAAAGGGTTAAAAACCACCGCAAAGCACCTCTACAGAGGCGGTATAGCCACGCTGTCCCATTGATGTCAATGGGCAGGAGCGGTGTATACTCCACTCTGAAGATGCTGCTAGCAGGACTTTTTTTTACCGTCCTGCTAGCGCACCACTCCAGTGTGAAAGCCCCTGGGGCTTTCACACTGGAGAGACAGCAGCAGCTGTTTCGGGTCGGTTTGCAGGCGCTATTAGCACAATAGCAACTGCAAACCGCCCCAGTGTGATAGGGCCCGTAAACAACAAGTTTGAAAAAAAAAAAAAAAAATAGGCCTGATCCCCAAGTAGTTAAAGGGGCCTAAGAGCCGGTTCACACAGGGGCGGCTTCAAAGTTGACCAAGTCTGAAGCTGCCTCGTACACGACTTCAACGCAGCTTGCAAAACAACTTCTGTATAGAAGTCAATGCAAAAAAAAAAAATAAAATAAAAAAAAATAGTTTTATGGCATTTTTATTCATTTTTTTTTCTTCCACTAGTAATGGCGGCGATCAGCAATTTTTATCGTGACTGCGACATTATGGCGGACACAGACAATTGACACATTTTTGGGACCAGTGTCATTTATACAGCAATATAGCGCTATACAAATGCACTGATTCCTGTGTAAATGACACTGAAGGGGTTAACCACTAGGGGGCTAGGGGAGGGGTTAAGTATGTCCTAGGGATGCGTTACTAAGTGTGTGTGTGGGGGGGGGGGCGTGGCTACATGTGACACATCACTGATCTCTGCTCCCAATCACAGGGAGCAGAGATCAGTGACACTGTCACTAGGTAGAACGGGGAGATGCCCGTTTACTTTAGCATCTCCCCGTTCGTCCTCCCTATGAGGCAATCGCAGGTATCCCCACAGCAATAGAGTCCGCGGGACCCGCGACCCGACTCACGGAGCTCCCGGCCGGTGCGCACGCAATGGCATGGCGGCAAATTCAAAGGGACGTACGGGTACGCCCATTTGCCCAACCGTACCATTCGCCCGACGTACATCGGCGTGCACCGGTCGGAACCGGATAAAGAATAATGGTAGCCATCTCAGAGCATATACCTGGGACAGCCATCATTATTAAGACCAAGGTGCTGTAGAATACTACAAATGTAGAAAATGCTTTTCTTTTTAGCCCACTTTTACACCGGTGAAACTGGTCATGAGATTTGACAGGTCAAATCGCATATACAACATATGAACCAAGTCCAAGTTTATGATGCCACTGCCAAAGTAATTAGCACTGGAAAGCGATTTGTGCGCCTCCTAGTTAAAGTGGTTGTCACCACAAAAATGAATTTCACTGCCAGCCCCGCTATTATAACAAGGCATGACACACAGGGTAAATGTTTTTCTAAAACAAAGCCTGTAAATACCGTTTTACATCTCCAGGCCGGTCTCCTACACCGATCCAGCACTACTGCGGGAGGGGCAGAGATCTCCCTCTGACATCAGCTGGGAAGGTCACGTGGCCACTCAGCCCTTCCTGCAGTAGCCTTGGATCGGAGTAGGAGACCGGCCGGGAGTCATGTGACAATCTGTAATCTTTTCGTTTTTAATAATAGCGGCAGGAGACACAGATATGGGAGCTGATAGGGAGGGAGGGGATGAAGGGGAGAGAGGAGAGCTGCGGATGACAGTGGCATACAAGCTGACCACGGAAGTCAGAGCTCAGCAGCCATGATTACCATGGTCAGCTCACAAAAAGGGGACAAAGGAGCTGGCAGGACCAGCCAGGTTTTTTACAGTTTAGAGAGGGGCAGATTAAATGTGCTGTTTAATCTGCTTTAAAGAAACAGGATTTTTTTTTTTTTTTAAAGGTTACAAACACTTTAAAATGTACCCACAGGCAAAACAGTTTCCTCAGTTTTGGATGGAGTGTGGAAGGGTTAGACCCCCTGTCAAGTTTTTATTGCCATCTAAATCCTGTATAATATTATCATCAACTACTGGAATAGCAAACAACGTCTAGAAGATGCATGTGTATTCTACTTTGAATCATCTGGGTGTGCTTTGGTTATATTTTTTAGATTAAACTTTGCCTCTATGCATAGCTTCCTGTAATAAGGACCGGTCACTGCTGCGCTCTCTGTATGTAGGGGGTATGGTCTTGTATCCACCCCCTTCCTGTACATTTCTGCAAACAGCCTGTAGTGGGTGGACCTGCTAGGACCCTCCCACAGCTTTGCACATGTACAGTGATATTACCACAACTTTTATAATGCAATAAACAAGGTTTACAAAAGCATTTGGTTATTGAGGAATAGATTTCAATGAAAGTTTCCACTCTTGGAGTTCAACTTGAAATGAGAAAATAGAAATTCCCCTCACACAGATGCAACCACGGGTTTCAAGATAGAAATTTGCACAATCAACACCCCCCCCCCCCCCCCAACACAGACATTGCCAACAAGTGAATCCCTCCTTCCACGCAATTGTCTGTGGGAAGCCGTCCCCGCCAAGGGAAGACAGGGATTATTGCTAGCAGCTATAGCAACCACTAGCGATAATTGCAAGCAAAATCCGGCAGGCTGGTTGTACCCAAGTTGATTGATCAACTTGGATACATATACATATAGTGCATCATTTTTTATAAATTTTTATATACATGAGAAAAGGTATTTAGCAGTTTATATTTACAAAAATAATTGCATTTCCATGTTCTTTGTACTGTGGGAGACCAGATATAGTGAATGCAGGGTCCTGGGTTTAGTAACACTTAGCCCTTAATGCTTACCTTCTCAGCTATGCTATACAAAACTTCATCCATTTTCATACATGTTGGATCCCAATCATGCCCAAAGCGAATTACTAGCACACGATCTTCCTCAGAAAGGATGGCCTGGTCAACCTGCCAGCCATTATGCAAATGAGGTAGCATGTACGACATTTTGACAGATTATCTTTAGTCCTATAAAGAGAGATATTTGAAATCTTTCAATAAGTAAGAGCAGCAAATGTGAGATGCGTATAGACATTTACGATTTATTTTTATTTAGTAGGGGGTCACACAGCTGCCACAATCTTCTTTCTGGTCTCACTGGGAAGGGCTGTGGGTGGAGACCTACATCAGTACTTCCACTGATGCCCTCCTCCAGAGTGGTAACAAACCCCGTGCCTACAGTATAAAATCACAGCTGAAGAAATTGGAGGAGGAGGGTGGGGCTAGGCGTGACTTAGCCTGGGGGGGGGGGGGGGGGGGGGGGGAGGACCAACCTCTTCCTTCAGGATAGCAATGATATAACACTAAAGATAAAAGCTGCATCATGCTGTAAACGCAGGTCCATAGCCCTATGACGGAAGCACTGAGCAAAGTGTGACAACGCTTTCTAAAAAGTAAAAGTCTACATACTGTACTGTCACCATAAAAAAGGAAGTGACTTTTACTGGCAGGATCTATTGGTAATTTTTAGGGATGCACCAAATGGGTGTTTTGGTGCTGAAACCGATACCGAAAATAAATCTTCCTTGATCCCAAAAACCGAAACACTGATACCGAAAGTGACCGTTTTTAAAAATATTTTTATACAGGAGATTGTCAGCGACTAGGGACTAGGTACAAGAGATGGTCAGAGACTGCGGATATGATACAAGAGATCATTGCAGCCTCACCAGTGCCCGTCAGATGCAGCCAGCCAGTGTCCCCAGTAGTGCAGCCAGTGAAGGGAGGAGAGCCGCCGCTGCCTGTTTGATTACAGCACAGCTTTCATTTGGAAGGGTGATCTGTCTATTAAAAGTGCCCGGACAAGGGGGAGGGGCTGTATGTGACGGCACGCAGCCGGGAACACAGCTATTGAAATGAAAGCTATGATGTTCCTGGTGCTGTAATCAAACAGGCGGTGGCCCCCCTGATAGGCGGCACCAGGGGCAGAGCCCCGCCCCTGCCCAGGCCCGACCCCATTCGGTATCAGCAAAAATTCTCTTACGGCTTTTTGCCGAAAGAGCCATTTACGGCCGATATGTGTCGGCGGCCGAAGTTTCGGTGCATCTCTAGAAATTTTGCATTACATAAAGAAAAAAAAAAAAAAAAAAAATGTAATTTAGTTATTAAAGTGCTTTCAAGCTCTTTTTTTTACATATTCATATTAGCCTGGACAATACACTTTATTTTCTATACGTGTTATGATTTCTGGGAAAATATTACCGACTTTTAATTTGAAGAATGCCTAATGGCTCATGAACATCAGCTGATGACTCAAAGGCAAGTCAAATGCAATCTGCTCAAAGTGCACTTGTGCCCAGACTATAGGCATTCAACTATTTATGTATTAACAAGAAATTCCAACTGAAGCGTAATGCCGCGTACACACGACCGGACTTTTCGTCGGACTGAACTCTGAAGGACTATGACGGAGTTCCAACGAAACTGACTTGCCAACACACGATCACACCAAAGTTCGATCGTTTCGAACGGGATGACGTACAACTGGACTAGAATAAGGAAGTTTATAGCCAGTAGCCAATAGCTGCCCTTGCGTCCTTTTTTTGTCCGTCGGAGTAGCATACAGAGGAACGGATTTTTCGATCGGACTCAAGTCTGTGGGACAGATTTGAAACATATTCTATTTCTAAAGTCCGACAGATTTTGACAGAAAAAGTCCAGATGAAGCCCACACAAACCCAAACTGTCTGACGGATTCGTTCCGTTGGACCAGTTTGGTCAAAAAGTCCAGTCATGTGTACACAGCATAAGAGCTTAGGGCTGGTTCACATCAGCAACAGCTGCATTAAAAAGCAATCATTGCTGTGCAATGTTGGCAGCAGTGCTGATGCACTGAACCTCTGTTCACAATGCAACCTTTTTAAAAAAGAATTAAAAAAAAAAAAAAAAAAAAAAAGATTAAAATCTCACCAAATGGCATTTCATTCAGTTCTATTTGCAGCAGCTGCACTATGATGCAGTGTTCTGCATAGCAACAAGTTATAACGAAAAAAACGCATGCTGCACCCTTTACCAGCGCACATCATCGTATCGCAGTGATTTAACCGTAAACAAAGCACATTGCCTTTTTTTGCATTGGCACAGTGCAGCCCAATTCACCGGGTGTGAATGTGCCCTTGAAACCTGCTGGTTGTTTAGATTAGAAGGGTGGCAGCCTGCCAGTATCTGCGGTCATAGAATAAAAGCTAGGATTTCAATACCTGTGTTGTGAACTTTGAATTTTTTTCCTCCTCAATGCTTATAGATACAGGGGTGAATCAGGACTTTAAGGCTGGGTTCACACTGATGCGAATTTCACCACATCCAATTTGCTTGACAGGAGACTGACTGGCTCTCAATGGAGGCGGTTCACACATCCCTGGGGTGGCCGCAGAGCGCATTGCACAGGGGACCTGCGTGTTTACAATCTGATCAAACTACGATCATATTCATGAACAAAGTATCTAACTGCTGCCGATTGATCCAAAATAGTGGATAATGTACTGCCCTGGCCGATCAATTCTGATCTAAACAAATAGGAAGGAAGTTATGGTTATTCGATTGTTTGCCAATCCAATCAGTTTGCTTGTATCACATATTCACCCGATAATATAACTGAAGTATGCATGGCCAACACTAGTCTTATAACAACATCAGCTTATCACAGGAACAACAACATTAGATCTATAAGAAGGTTCATTGGAATGGACAAAGAAGAGAATACAGTCAGTGATTATCACCTAATCTGTGTAGCAAAACATCTCACATGTAAACATGCACTGCTAGAGGGTAAGAGGAGAAGCCTGATCCCCCTCCTATGGTGTGGGGCACACATGGTCTGCATGGTGTAGATGTGTACAAGCTCATATGGGAAGGAATATAGAGCACTCTCAGGAACTTTCACCCATATAATACAACTCCATGTTAATCGCAACACACACAGCCCCATGCCATAACCTACCTTCACACCCCTTCAAACGACTACCGGACCGGTAATACACTGAACCCACGACGTCGCAAAAGAATCCTCTGGAAAGTTCACCATGCAACCAATAGCAGAGCGCTAATGTAGTCTGAAAGGAGCGCAGTAGCCTATGGGGGTGACGTTATCCCATACAACCAATAGCAGAGGGCTAATGTATTCTGAGAGGAATGCAGTAGCCTATGGGGTAACGTTATCCTGGACAACCAGTAGCAGGGCGCCAATGTAATGTAGGAGGAGTAGGGCGTTGCATGCATAGTGGATTTAAATGGGAGTTGCTGTGAGGAATATAAAGCACTCTCAGGAACTTTCACCTTTATATCTCCCACATAGTACAACTCCATGTTAATCCCATCACACACAGCAACATGCCATTACCTACCTTCAAACGGCTACCAGTAATACACTGAACTCAGGACGACGCACAGCGTCGCAAAAGAATCCTCTGGAAACTTCCAATTCTGAATCCTCCGTCGCCATCTTGTAAAAGGGCAAATACCCCAACTTCATCTTCAAAGAATATCTTTCAAGTTGCTCGGCACTAGAATCATACCGAATGCATAACAATCGTTACCAACGTATAATCAAATAAACATTTGTGAGAGCAACAAATTTTCCTTTTCCAGAATTGCCCAATTTAAAGATGGCGTCTAGAGACTTCATAGCTGTGAAGTTGGCTATTGCTTACGGTAGCTAAGGAGTGACGTAGGCCTGTACAACCAATGGCAGGGCGCTTAGGTGTTCTAGGGGGCGTACATCAACTTACGGAGCTACAACCAATAGCGGGGCGCTAAGGTTTTCTGAGAGGAGTACGGTAGCCTATGGGGTGACAGTATCCTGTACAACCAATAGCGGGGCGCTAAGGTTTTCTGAGAGGAGTACGGTACCCTATGGAGTGACAGTATCCTGTACAACCAATAGCGGGGCGCTAAGGTATTCTGGGATGAGTACGATAGCATATGGGGTGATGGTATCCTGTACAACCAAAAGCAGAGCGCCAATGTATGCTGAGAGGAGTACGGTATCATGTACAACCAATAGCAGGATGGATTGACGGCATAATGTACAATCAGTAGCAGAGCGCTAATGTATTCTGAAGAGTGACGTTATCCTGAACAACCAATAGCAGAGCGCTAATGTATTCTGAGAGGAGCACGGTAGTCTATGGGGTAATGTAATCCCGTACAACCAATAGCAGAGCGCTAATGTATTCTGAGAAGAGCGCAGTAGGCTATGGGGTGACGTTATCCCATACAACCAATAGAAGAGCACTAATGTATTCTGAGAGGAGCGCAGTAGCCTATGGGGTGACGTTATCTGGACAACCAGTAGCAGGGCGCCAATGTAATGGAGGAGGAGTACGGCGGCGCATAGTAGATTTGAATAGGAGTTGCTGTGAGCTTGAGGTAACTGAGGGGCGAACACCCTAGGCCGGTTCCCTGGCTGTCATGGTTCATATTTTCTAAGTCACTAACATTGAATTAGAATGCAAAGCAGGCGGTTGTGACTTCACCTGCTGCAGGTCAGTGTTATGGGACCGTTGAACTAAAGACAGGAAGAAGCGTGTTCTGACCAAATCTGTTCACCCTCTAGTGTAGAATGGAGGAGGGGGAGGATAACACACGCAACACTACTATGTATGTGTACAGATATGAACGCCGTTCTGTGCACAGCGCTATCACTGTACAGGCGAGGCTGGTTGTGCGCATGCTCAGTGTGGCCAGGAATAGAAATTGCCCAGCTCCATAAATCATCCTGCTGAGAACAGAATCCATCCATCTACACAGCTGGTAACAGACCTCTTGTTCCCTTCTAGAGCTAGTCACAGATATTACAGTGAAATTGGGCAGACGAGGAGGGGACAAGCTATATCATATATATATATATATATATATATATATATATATATATATATGCCCCCTGGGTGGTGGTGCCCCCTTGTGCCAGGTTGTGGGGATGGACTGTGTTGTATAAATAGAGTAGGACAAGGTGAAGGCGGGCACAGAGCTGTACAGTGTAGATGTGTGGTTGGCAGAGTCAGGCTGGCAGCAGCCCAATGTTGTGTCATAACAGGGTTTCAAGGAATGCGCTGACCTGGTACAATCACAGGCAGTGACTGCACATTCATCCTCTGCTCCCGGACAGGCAGGTACAGTATTTTCTGACAAACGCTTGGAGGGATTTTATATTTGTAAATCAAAAAAAGTTCTGGGCAGAAGATATACCCGCCTCGGTATATGTCAGCTGGGTCCTAGCTGCTTCATAATAGATTTTCTGAGATACTTTACAAGTAAGGATGAGCTCAGGCGTGTTCGCAAACAGCACACGCGGAGCCCGCCAGGAAGTCGGCACTGCACATCGCCAATCACAGGCAGTGAGACATTGTCCCGACGCGCGGCTGCAGAGATCGGGAAATGTCTCGCTGCCTGTGATTAGCGCTGTGCAGTGCCGACTTCCTGGCGGGCTCTGCATGTACAGGTTGAGAACACGCCTGAGCTCATGCTTATTTAAAATATACAGTGTCTTGCAAAAGTATTCACCCCCTTGACATTTTCTGTGTTTTGTTGCCGCACAACCTGAAATTAATATGGATTGTTTCAGGATGTGCATCATTTAATTTACAGAACATGCCCACAACTTTGAAGATGTTGTTTTGTTTTTTTTATATTGTGAAGCAAACAACAAATAGTATGAAATTACAGAAAAAGTTAATTTGCATAACTATTTACCCCCCTAAAGTCAATACTTTGTAGAGCCACCTTTTGCGGCTATCACAGCTCCAAGTCGCTTTGGATAAGTCTCTATGAGCTTGCCACATCTAACCACTGGCATTTTTGCCCATTCCTCCTTGCAAAACTGCTCCAGCTCCTTCAAGTTGAATGGTTTGTGCTTGTGAACAGCAATCTTTAAGTCTGACCACAGATTTTCTATTGGATTGAGGTCTGGGCTTTGTCTGGGCCATTCCAACACATTTACATGTTTCCCCTTAAACCACTCAAGTGTTGCTTTAGCAGTGTGTTTGGGGTCATTGTCCTGCTGGAAGGTGAACCTCCATCCTAGCCTCAAATCACACACAGAGTGGTACAGGTTTTGCTCAAGAATATCCCTGTATTTAGCACCATCCATCTTTCCCTCAACTCTGATCAGTTTCCCAGTCCCGACTGCTGAAAAACATCCCCACAACTTGATGCTATCACCACCATGTTTCACTGTGGGGATGGTGTTCTTTGGGTGATGTGATGTGTTGGGTTTGCGCCAGACATAGCGTTTTCTTTGATGGCCAAAAAGTTCAATTTTAGTCTCATCAGACCAGAGCACCTTCCTCCATACATTTTGGGAGCCTTTTCGCACACTCAAAACGTGCCATTTTGTTTTTTGCTGAAAGTAATGGCTCTCTATTGGCCACTCTGCCATAAAGCCCAACTCTATGGAGCGTACGGCTTATTGTCATCCTATGTACAGATACTCCAGTCTCTGCTGTGGAACTCTGCAGCTCCTCCAGGGTTACCTTAGGTCTCTGTGCTGCCTCTCTGATTAACCACTTAAGGACCAGCCTCGTTTTGGATTTTAGGTGTTTACATGTTTAAAACAGGTTTTTTTGCTAGAAAATTACTTAGAACCCCCAAACATTATATATTGGTTTTTTTTCTAACACCCTAGAGAATAAAATGGCGGTCATTGCAATACTTTTTTTTTGCACCGTATTTGCGCTGCGGTCTTATAAGCCAGGGCTCGACAAACCCCGGGCGCCAGGTCGCATTTGCGACTAGAATTAGCGACCTGGCGCCTGGGGCGGCACAGCTGGGGTATCCTGTGTCCGTTTGACACCCCCCCCCCCCTCCCGCCGCGATCGCGTTGGGCCGCGCCGGTAATTGAGGCCCCGGCTTTGCGGCCTACTGCAGTCCTATGGTTCCTGGTTCCTTCTGCAATCGGGCGCCCTCTGGTGGTGGCCGTTGGTATGACAAGACATCCACCAATGCTAATGGAGCTTTCCCTACCTGTTTTCACTGCCTGCTCATCTCCTTCCCTTTACTTAGAACCCCCAAACATTATATATATTTTTTATTCTAACACCCTAGAGAATAAAATGGCGTTCATTGCAATACTTTCTGTCACACCGTATTTGCGCAGCGGACTTACAAGCGCACTTTTTTGGGAAAAAATACTTTTTTTAATTAAAAAATAAGAAAACAGTAAAGTTAGCCCAATTTTTTTTCATATTGTTAAAGATAACGTTACGCCGAGTAAATTGATTCCCAACATGTCACGCTTCAAAATTTCATCCGCTCGTGGAATGGCGACAAACTTTTACCCTTTAAAATCTCCATAGGCGTCGTTTAAAAAATTCTACAGGTTACCTGTTTTGAGTTACAGAGGAGGTCTAAGGCTAGAATTATTGCTCTTGCTCTAACGATCGTGGCGATACCTCACGTGTGGTTTGAACACCGCTTTCATATGCGGGTGCTACTCACATATGCGTTCGCTTCTGCAAGCGAGCTCGGCGGGACGGGGCGCATTTAAAAAAAATATTATTTTTTCTTATATATTTTACTTTTTGTTTTTACACTGTTTTAAAAAAAAATAAAAATTGTGTCACTTTTATTTCTTTTACAAGGGATGGGGCACATTTAATTTTTTTTTTCTTATTTATTTTAACTTTTATTTTTTCACTGTTCTTTAAAAAAAAAAAAAAAAAAAAAAAAAAGTCACTTTTATTCCTATTACAAGGAATGTAAAAATCCCTTGTAATAGAAAAAAAGCATGACAGGTCCTCTTAAATATGACATCTGGGGTCAAAAAGACCTCAGATCTCATATTTACACTAAAATGCATTAAAAAAAAAAAAAAAAATTGTCATTTGAAAAAAAATATATATATAAAATGTCCCTTCAAGAGCTATGGGTGGAAGTGACGATTTAACGTCGCTTCCGCCCTACAATGACTTGGAGATGGGCGGGGGGGCCATCTTCCTCTCACTCGTCTCCATGTCAGGCCAGGGACAGATCTGGATCGCCTCCGCCGTTACCGACGGCCACGGTAAGCGGTGAAGGGCACCGGAGAGCGGCGGTAGGGGCGGCCCTCTCCTGCCGCCGATAAAAGTGATCTCGCTGCTAATCTGCTGCAGAGACCACTTTTATCTCAAAGAGAACCGCCGGCTCTTAAAGAAGATACCGGGGTTATGGTAGCTAGCTGCTACGATAACAATGGTATTTCTCTTCAAAGACAGGACGTATATAGTCGTCCTGCGGGAAGGAAGTGGTTAATTAAAATGAATTTATTATTTGTCATCTCCCTGCTTGGCCCCTTTCACACGGGCTGTCTGATCAGGTTCGCCTGTCAGTTTTTCAGGCGGACCTGATTGGATCCTTAGCGGGAATATGGTGGTCTTGTGTCCCTGCATGGCAGGAAATAAAAGCAGTCACATTAGTTCTAGTCGTCTCTGTGTAAATTTAAGATTGGTTAATTTTTATATTAAAAATAAAGCTTTGTCGGTCGTTTTAAAAAAAAAAAAAAAAACCTGGCTCCTAACTTTTTTAGCTGGCTCCTAGATTCCAAGCAAATTTGTCAAGCCCTGTTATAAGGCTCGATTCACACCTATGCATGTTGCTTTTGAGCGTTTTTGGAGGTTTTTTTTTCATGCTTGCCACGTTTTTGAGCCGCGTTTTTGCCGCGATTTGAGTTTTGCGTTTTTTTTTTTTTTTTTTTTTTTTTTTTTTACAGTTTTTTTTACAGTCAAAAAAAAAATTAAAACAAAAAACGGCAAAAACGCATCAAAAACGCACCAAAAACGCTGCAAAAACGGTGCACTTGCGTTTTTGATGCTTGTCCATTGAAATCCATTACATGCAAAACGCTGCATTTTGCATGAAAAAAAGTCCCCGACCCTTTCCAAAAACGCAGAGATACAAAAAAGCATTGATGTGAACATGTTCCATAGGAACCCATGTTAAAAAATTCCCGTGCATTTCTGCAAAATGCATCAAAAAACGCGCTAGTGTGAATCGAGCCTAAGCGCACTTTTTTTGATAAAAAAATCACTTTTTTGAATAAAAAAATAAGACAACAGTAAAGTTAGCCAATTTTTTTGTATATTGTGAAATATAATGTTACGCCAAGTAAATTGATACCCAACATGTCACGCTTCAAAATTGCGCCCGCTCGTGGAATAGCGTCAAACTTTTACCCTTAAAAATCTCCATAGGCGACGTTTAAAAAATTCTACAGGTTGCATGTTTTGCGTTACAGAGGAGGTCTAGGGCTAGAATTATTGCTCTCGCTCTACCGGTCGCGGTGATACCTCACATGTGTGGTTTGACCACCGTTTTCATATGCGGGCGCTATTCACGTATGCGTTCGCTTCTGCGCGCAAGCTCGTCGAGACAGGGCGCTTTAAAAATCTTTTTTTTTTTTTTTTTATTATTTATTTTACTTTATTTTATTTATTTTTTCACTGTTTTAAAAAAAAAAAAAAATTTGGATCACTTTTATTCCTATTACAAGGAATGTAAACATCCCTTGTAATAGAAAAAAGCATGACAGGTCCTCTTAAATATGAGATCTGGGGTCAAAAAGTCCTCAGATCTCATATTTAGACTAAGATGCAAAAAAAAAAAAAAGTAGTTTAAAAAAATGACACAAAAAAAATTGTGCCTTTTAACCACTTCAGCCCCGGAAGGATTTACCCCCTTCCTGACCAGAGCACTTTTTACAATTTGGCACTGCGTCGCTTTAACTGCTAATTGCGCGGTCATGCAATGCTGTACCCAAACGAAATTTGCGTCCTTTTCTTCCCACAAATAGAGCTTTCTTTTAATGGTATTTGATCACCTCTGCCGTTTTTATTTTTTGCTCTATACACGGAAAAAGACCGAAAATTTTGAAAAAAAATGATATTTTCTACTTTTTGTTCTAAAAAAAATCCAATAAACTCAATTTTAGTCATACATTTAGGCCAAAATGTATTCGGCCACATGTCTTTGGTAAAAAAAATGTCAATAAGTGTATATTGGTTTGCGCAAAAGTTTTATAGCGCCTACAAACTAGGGTACATTTTCTGGAATTTACACAGTCTTTAATTTATGACTGCCTATGTCGTTTCTTGAGGTGCTAAAATGGCAGGGCAGTACAAAACCCCCCCAAATGACCCCATTTTGGAAAGAAGACACCCCAAGGAAATTGCTGAGAGGCATGTTGAGCCCATTGCATATTCATTTTTTTTGTCCCAAGTGATTGAATAATGACAAAAAAAAAAATTACAAAAAGTTGGCACTAAATGATATATTGCTCACACAGGCCATGGGCATATGTGGAATTGCACCCCAAAATACATTTAGCTGCTTCTCCTGAGTACGGGGATACCTCATGTGTGGGACTTTTTGGGAGCCTAGCTGCGTACGGGGCCCCGAAAACCAATCACTGCCTTCAGGATTTCTAAGGGCGTACATTTTTTATTTTACTCCTCACTACCTATCACAGTTTTGAAGGCCATAAAATGCCCAGATGGCACAAAACCCCCCCCAAATGACCCCATTTTGGAAAGTAGACACCGCAAGCTATTTGCTGAGAGGCATGTTGAGTCCATGGAATATTTTATATTTTGACACAAGTTGCGGGAAAGTGCCAATTTATTTTTTTTTTGTTTTGCACAAAGTTGTCACTAAATGATATATTGCTCACACAGGCCATGGGCATATGTGGAATTGCACCCCAAAATACATTTAGCTGCTTCTCCTGAGTATGGGGATACCACATGTGTGGGACTTTTTAGGAGCCTAGCCGCGTACGGGGCCCCGAAAACCAATCACCGCCTTCAGGATTTCTAAGGGTGTAAATTTTTGATTTCACTCTTCACTGCCTATCACAGTTTCGGAGGCCATGGAATGCCCAGGTGGCACAAACCCCCCCCCCCCCCAAATGACCCCATTTTGGAAAGTAGACACCCCAAGCTATTTGCTGAGAGGCATGGTGAGTATTTTGCAGCTCTCATTTGTTTTTGAAAATGAAGAAAGACAAGAAAAAACATATTTTTTTTTTTTCTTTTTTTAATTTTCAAAACTTTGTGACAAAAAGTGAGGTCTGCAAAATACTCACTATACCGCTCAGCAAATAGCTTGGGGTGTCTACTTTCCAAAATGGGGTCATTTGGGGGGGTTTTGTGCCACCTGGGCATTCCATGGCCTCCGAAACTGTGATAGGCAGTGAAGAGTGAAATCAAAAATTTACGCCCTTAGAAAGCCTGAAGGCGGTGCTTGGTTTTCGGGGTCCCGTGCGCGGCTAGGCTCCCAAAAAGTCCCACACATGTGGTATCCCCATACTCGGGAGAAGCAACAGAATGTATTTTGGGGTGTAATTTCACATATTCCCATGGCATGTTTGAGCAATATATCATTTAGTGACAACTTTGTGCAAAAAAAAAAAAAATTGTCTCTTTCCCGCAACTTGTGTCACAATATAAAATATTCCATGGACTCGACATGCCTCTCAGCAAATAGCTTGGGGTGTCTACTTTCCAAAATGGGGTCATTTGGGGAGGTTTTGAACTGTCCTGGCATTTTATGCACAACATTTAGAAGCTTATGTCACACATCACCCACTCTTCTAACCACTTGAATACAAAGCCCTTTCTGACACTTTTTGATTACATGAAAAAAAATTTTTTTTGCAAGAAAATTACTTTGAACCCCCAAACATTATATATTTTTTTAAAGCAAATGCCCTACAGATTAAAATGGTGGGTGTTTCATTTTTTTTTTCACACAGTATTTGCGCAGCGATTTTTCAAACGCATTTTTTGGGGAAAAAACACACTTTTTTAAATTTTAATGCACTAAAACACCCTATATTGCCCAAATGTTTGATGAAATAAAAAAGATGATCTTAGGCCGAGTACATGGATACCAAACATGACATGCTTTAAAATTGCGCACAAACGTGCAGTGGCAACAAAATAAATACATTTTTAAAAGCCTTTACAGGTTACCACTTTAGATTTACAGAGGAGGTTTACTGCTAAAATTACTGCCCTCAATCTGACCTTCGCGGTGATACCTCGCATGCATGGTGCAATTGCTGTTTACATTTGACGCCAGACCGACGCTTGCGTTCGCCTTAGCGCGAGAGCAGGGGGGACAAGGGTGCTTTTTTTTTTTTTTTTTTTTCTTTACTATTTTTTTGCTTTTTTATCTTATTTTTAAACTGTTCCTTTCATTTTTTTTTTTTTTTTTTTTTTAAATCATTTTTATTGTTATCTCAGGGAATGTAAATATCCCCTATGATAGCAATAGGTAGTGACAGGTACTCTTTTTTTTGAAAAAATTGGGGTCTATTAGACCCTAGATTTCTCCTCTGCCCTCAAAGCATCTGACCACACCAAGATCGGTGTAATAAAATGCTTCCCCAATTTCCCAATGGCGCTATTTACATCTGGCGAAATCTAAGTCATAAAATGCTCGTAGCTTCCGGTTTCTTAGGCCATAGAGATGTTTGGAGCCGCTCTGGTCTCTGATCAGCTCTATGGTCAGCTGGCTGAATCACCGGCTGCATTCTCAGGTTCCCTGTTGAGACAGGAGAGCCAGAGAAAAACACGGAAGACGGTGGGGGGGGGCATTCTCTCCCACTGCTTGTAAAAGCAGTCTAGAGGCTAATTAGCCGCTAGGATTGCTTTTACATGAATGCCGACCGCTGGCTGAAAAGAATAATACCAAGATGATACCTAAACCTGCAGGCATCATTCTGGTATAACCACTCAAAGTCGTGAATGGCGTACCTGAAGACAAAAAAATGGTTAACAATAAAGCACAGTGAACGGTAAAGTATAAAGCGGGTGTCACACCTATATCCGCGGGTGTCACACCTATAACGGCACAGTAAACGGTAAAGTATAAAGCGGGTGTCACACCTATATCCGCGGGTGTCACACCTATATCCGCGCTTGCTGCACAACATCTTTTTTGGGGGGGTTAGTTGGGTAGGGGTACTCGGGAGGACATAAAAATGCCTCTCATGCAGCCGACTGCATTTGGTTGGGGATGTGAATGGGGGAAGTAAGGGCGCTGCAGAAGTGGTGGGTTCCCAATTAGGATTGGCGAATGCAGCAGGAAGGGCATTATGGGCACGACGGGCCTGTGTTTGTCTTCTTCTTGGTGGCAGCGGGACACTATTTGTGCTTGCCACCTCACCAGCTTGAACTGCACTTATGGGACTCGCCACATCACCAAGTGTTACTGCAGTGCTGGTTTGACTACGACCGGGGTGTACTAGGGCGCTGGTGCTTGCTAGTTCAATAAAAAGCTACCAAACAAAAACTGTTAGTGATCGTAGGGATCAGGCCTGACTCTGCGAACGCTGCAGTTATGTGTTTAGTGTTTTGTAAGTGACAGTGATCGATCGATACTGCACTTGGGTGGGCTGGGCCGGGCAGAGGGGCAAAACGCAGGTGCTAGCAGGTATCTGGGCTGATCCCGCTAACACTGCGTTTTTGGGAACCCTAAACTGCTGGGGACGCTAGTATAGATCTGATCGGATCAGATATTGATCCGTTCAGATACTATACCACTAAGGGAGGCGTACGGTGCGTGCGTGGGTGTTAGCGGTACTGGCGCTAACCTGACGCTGCCTGGGGCTGGTGCTTGCCAGTTCACCAAAATGCTACCAAAAAAACTGTTAGCGATTGCAGGGATCAGGCCTGACTCTAAGAACGCTGCAGTTATGAGTTTAGTGTTTTGTAAGTGACAGTGATCGATCGATACTGCACTTGGGTGGGCTGGGCCGGGCGGAGGGGCAAAATGCAGGTGCTAGCAGGTATCTGGGCTGATCCCGCTAACACTGCGTTTTTGGGAACCCTAAACTGCTGGGGACGCTAGTATAGATCTGATCGGATCAGATATTGATCCGTTCAGATACTATACCACTAAGGGAGGCGTATGATGCATGCATGGGTGTTAGCGGTACTGGCGCTAATCTGATGCTGCCTGGGGAGACGCATATCACCGCCGGGCGATCAGTGGGCTAAACTTTTATTCGGTAATAAACGGCGGGTGTCCTGACACTATAAAAAATAAACTAACTAACCAGCGTCACCCGCAACGGTTATACGGTGATCAGTGGTGAAAGGGTTAACTAGGGGGCAATCAAGGGGTTAAAACATTTATTAGGTAGTATATGGGGGCCCCTGTCGCTATAAAACGCTGACGGCGAACCTAAATATTTACGTCCCTAACTAGCGTCACCAGCGACACTAATACAGCGATCAGAAAAATGATCGCTTAGTGACACTGGCGACGGGGTGATCAAGGGGTTAAAACTTTATTAGGGGGGGCTAGGGGGGTATCCTAGACCTAAAGGGGGCTAACCCTAACTGTCCTAACACTGTAACTGTCACAAACTGACACTAATACAGTAATCAGAAAAAAAAAAAAATAACCTGCTTGGTGTCAGTGTGACAGGGAGGGGTGATTGGGGGGGGGGGATCGGGTTGGCGATCGGGGGTGTAAAGTGTGCCTGGCATGTTCTACTGTGTGTGTGTGTGTGTGTGTGTGTGTGTGTGTGTGTGTGTGTGTGTGCACTCACATTCCAGTCTTCTCTCCTCGGCGCCGGAACGGAAAAAACCGAGCCGAGGAGAGATGACATCATTTCCTCTGCCTCTGTGTACAATACAGAGGCAGGGAAATGATCCCATTGGCTGGGAGCGATCGCGAGGGGGGGGGGGCCACGAATGGATGGCCTCCCCCTCACCACCGATCGCCGGGGAGGATTTGCCGACCGCCGCAAGCACCGGGGGGGGGGTCCGATCGGACCCCCCACCCGCGGGCAGGCAAGGACGTACCTGTAAGCCCTTTTGCCTGCCCGTGCCGCTCTGAGGACGTACATCGTCGTGCGGCGGTCGGCAACTGGTTAACCGGTTCAATACAGGGCATTTTCACCCCCTTCCTTCCCAGGCCAATTTTTAGTTTTCAGCGCTGTCGCACTTTAAACGACAATTGCGCGGTCGTGCAACGTTGTACCCAAAAAAAATTGACGTCCTTTTTTCCCCACAAATAGAGCTTTCTTTTGGTGGTATTTGATCGCCTCTGCAGTTTTTATTTTTTGCGCTATAAACAAAAAAGAGCGACAATTTTGAAAAAAACACAATATTTTTTACTTTTTGCTATAATAAATATCCCAATTTTTTTTTTTAAAAAACAAATTTTTTCCTCAGTTTCGGCCGATACGTATTCATCTACATATTTTTGGTAAAAAAAAATCGCAATAAGCGTATATTGATTGGTTTGCGCAAAAGTTATAGCATCTACAAAATACGAGATAGATTTATGGCATTTTTAAAAAAAAAATATTTATTTATTTTTTTAGCAGCGATCGCGATTTTTTTTCGTGACTGCGACATTATGGCGGACACATCGGACACTTTTGACCCATTTTTGGGACCATTCACATTTATACAGCGATCAATGCTATAAAATTGCATTGATTACTGTGTAAATGTGACAGGCAGTGAAGGGGTTAACCACTAGGGGGCGGGGAGGGGTTAATATGTTTCCTAGGGAATGATTCTAACTGTAGGGGGAGGGGACGCACAAGGGGAGGAGACCGATCAGTGTTCCTCAGTTCTGGGAACACAGATCGCTCTCCTCTCACCGGGTCCTGACGGCCGCGCCCCCTAGACGGCCGGGAATCCCAGGACGTCATATGACGTCCACCCAGGATGGGAGATCCCATCCCAGGACATCATATGTCTATGGCTGGGTAGGGAAGTGGTTAAGAGAAGTGGGCGGAGCCGATGTAATGACGTCGCTCCGGCCGTCCTATGGTATAGAGACGGGTGGGCGCCATCTTGGCCTCACTCGTCACTATACCGAAGCACTGACAGGTCCCGATCTCCTCCGCCACTACCGACGGCTCCGGTAAGCGGCGGAGGGTGCGGGAGAGCGGCGGGAGGGGGGCCGGCACCTCTCCCGCCGCCGATAACGGTGATCTTGCGGCGAACCCGCCGCAGAGACCACCATTATCGTGTACAGAAACGCCGGCCCTAAAGATGGATACCTCGGTTGTGGCACCAGCTGCTGCCATTACCGAGATATCCATCTTTAAAAAAATTACGTATATATACAGTGGCCGGTCGTTAAGTGGTTAATGCCCTCCTTGCACCGTCCATGAGTTTTGGTGTGTGGCTGTCTCTTGGCAGGTTTGCTGTTGTGCCATGTTCTTTCCATTTGGTTATGATAGATTTGATGGTGCTCCTAGGGATCATCAAAGATTTGGATATTTTTTTTTATAACCTAACCCTGACTTGTACTTCTCAACAACATTGTCCCTTACTTGTTTAGAGAATTACTTGGTCTTCGTGGCAGAGTTTGGTTAGTGGTGCCTCTTGCTTAGGTGTTTCAGCACCTGGGGCCTTTCAAAAAGGTGTGTATATGTAATGACAGATCATGTGACACTTTGATTGCACACAGATGGACATCATTTCACTAATTATGTGACTTCTGAAGGCAATTGGTTGCACCAGAGCTTTTTATGGGCTTCATAACAAAGAAGGTGAATACATACGCACATGCCAATTGTCAATTTTTAATTTCTGAAAAATAGTTTCATGTATATATTTTTCTAATTTTACATTACCAACTTAGACTATTGTGTTCTGATCCATCCCTTATAATTCCAATGAAAAGACATTGAACTAAAGGCTATAATGTAACAAAATAGGTAAAAAGCCATGGGGGTGAATACTTTTGCAAGGACCTGTATTTATGTATGTATGTATGTATAGAATATATATAAACAGATGTATAAATAATCCCTCTGAATGAACCATAAATGCATCAAAAGCGGCGCTATCCTCAGTCATAAGCTATGACTGAAAAAATGTCTCTATTTAAAACGCAAGCAGAAAAATTTCAGCAAAATCACATGAAATACACTTGATGTGAAGTCTCCAGCTGGATGTAACTGGTATGTGTAGCAGATCCGATACGTGCACCTTTCACCATATATTATATCACCTCGTGCTGCACACACCCCGACTTTGGAGACACACCGACCACACTCCGGTTTTAATTAAACGTACACCAAGCTGTTGGAGCCTCCAGAAATGATGGCAGACTGGGTGATGTGATGAAAGAGATAGGAAGGTGGTTATCACTGTTTCTTTCTGACTACCCATCTGGGAGGACCTCGAGAGTGATTGGTATGAGGATAAAATCCAAGGCCTATTAACCTCTTGAAATATATATAACAAGGGTTGTGGCGCTTCCTATGGGGTACTAGATGGGAAGGGTGGTTGTGGTGTACACGGGTAGTTACCCTCAATAAATCCTAATGGAGGTACCTGGTGGCTACCAGGGAAAAGCTTTGTTACCGTAAGGGTATATATGTCTGTACCTGCACATACACACACATATATCCACATGCCCCCACATATATCAACAGAGATAATGTCTCCAATGGTGGTTCATTCAGACCTTATTTTAAGGGGTGTGGGTTGAGGCCCCTATAGCTGTGATACATATGCCACCACTAGGTGAGATACCTATACCATATATGTGTAACCTTATGTGCGCTCTGCTGCCAAAATAATCCAAACACTCTACTGCCCGTGCAAAGTAAACATCCATAACAATATGTTACCAAAACATTACATATTGTAATCAAAATTAGTGCAAATAGACATATTGTGATCAAAATAAGTGCAAAAAAAACCAGTATTAACAGTTTTTCAGTGATTATAGTCCTTAAGGAAAAAACTTGTTCAAATCCAGTGTTCCAAACAGTTTCGTGACTTGAGTGCTCTCAGATAATTCCTGTGACTTTTGTGCGCCCCTTTGCGGATCCCCACTCACCAGATCCAATAACCCCGAAGAGGGGCAACCAGCATAAGATGTCTCAGTCACGGTCTCTTCTCCACGCTAATCGAGCGGGCTATACAGGATGATTTCCGTTGGTTTTCCCAATAGATTCCCGGGACCTCCTATTTCAGATGGAGCTGGTAGTATGGGGTATTCCAATCACAATTTTCTCTCCCCCACCGTCCTCCCGGGTATCCAGGTACTTCCTACTATTGGGTAGAATGTTCACAATGGCTCCCTCATGGAAAGAAAAAATAGGAAGCTTCCATGGTGTAGTATGTATGAAGGCTTTTATTCAAAAAAACTCCATCAGCAAGCAGCGGAGTAAAATATATATAAAAAACAAACTTAAAAACAATAAGCTAGCTCAAAAAGGAGCCTGAGAGCAGACCCGTAGCGGTGTGAAGATAGCGTGCCGCTGGTTGGAGCTGTTTGCGCTCCACCTGCGTTCCAGCTAGGGTCCGTAACCGGAAGTGACGTAGCGTGCGTGGCGTCGTTGTACGCGTTTCGTCATAGACGTCTTCAGCAACGATGCCAGCACGCCACGCGCTACGTCCATTTAAGGAGCCGTCAGTCTAGATCCGCCCCATGTTTCTACCCCATCCAATCCTATCATACCAAGGCGGGGTGACACTCCCACCTCGTCTGGAGTGTCAGCAAGGGATGATCATTCACCTTTACTCGTATTGCAAACCCAACTACTGGGTTAGAAGCTACATTGCCATCCTATATACTAAATACATTATCCATAGATCAAATGAGCAATAAAAGGATCTAAAACAAATATTTAAGAAAAAAGTAGGAATAAAAATATAAATATAAGTATATACCCAGAACATTGTGAAACAGTAAATATGGAAAAAACGGTGAAACTTATTGTGGACCAAATTCGTGAAGGAGAAAACCTTTCCATAGACTTGTTCTCAAACACTATAATATATCATCAGGTGATTGTCCTAATATGATCCCTACTAAGGAGGGGGGGGGGGAAAGGGGGGGTGGGGGGGGGGGAGGGGGGGGGGAGGAAAAGGGGGAAAAAAGGAAAGGGGACGTGTTACTAGTATTCCCTGGTTTTCACTCATCTCGGGCCTTGGGCACTTGCCCAGTAGTTAGCCTTATAGGGGGTATTTGTAAACCCCAGTGTTTCAATGTTCTAAGAGAGGCCCTCCTTGGGAATAATGTTACACATATTGCTACAAGTCGAAACCACCAATATTGTTTATAGTGAAAGTATACAGAGGTTTCTGTATTTCAAATATTTGGGGGTACGGCCTTTTAGGGTTTTTACCTTAAAGTCAGATAGATTCTAGAAAGAGATTTGGGGTTGCCCCCATGTTCTTGGTGTAGGTGGTTAAAGGGCTATGTATGCACTACCTTGCACCTTATATCCATAGAGGGAAAAAACGATGGGTGTTCCCAGATATAAGTATGTATACCCCTATCCCTCACGGGTTAGCCAGAAAACAGTTTAAGTCGATATCCAGGTTGAGGCCCCTCGGAGCAAGGGACCTCAACCTGTATATCCATGCGGTTTCGTTTTGTGATATAAGTGTGGTTTTGTTGCCCCCTCGCCAGTGATCCCTCACACAGTCAATCCCATAGAAGATCATTCCTGTGGGGTCCCGGTTGTGTACTGTGTCGAAGTGGCGGGAAAGATGGTGTTTTGGGAACCCTTTTTTGATGTTTTTAATATGTTCCCGTATTCTCACATATAGGGGTCGGGTGGTTCTGCCCACATATTGCATTTGGCACGGGCACTCGATGACATAGGTCACGTGCGTACTCTGACAAGTAATGAGTTCCCTGATCTGGTATTGTTTATGGTCTGATCTTGATTTAAAGGTTTCCCTTTTCCGGGGTTGTTTCTTGGTGACCCTACATGGTAGGCATTTTTGGCACTTATAAAACCCTTTCATGTCTGGAAAAATCCGAGTCGTCTTAGGGGGGGTTAATAACATTATGTACTAAAAGGTGTCGTAGATTGGGCGCTTTTCGGTATACTATCTTTGGTTTCTTGGGTAATATACCAGCTAATGTTCTGTCCTCCTTTAGGATAGGCCAGTACTTCTTCAGGATCTCCTCAAATTCTTTGTATTGAGAGTTGAACCCTGTAATGAACGTCAGTTCTGCATTATTTTTCTTCCTTTTGGGTTTTGTCAATAAATTCTTACGATCTAATTTTGCTACGTCCCCCTTCAGCTTATTCAACGAATCTAGGTTGTATCCTTTTTCATGGAACCGCTCTACCAGGATGTTTGCTTGTTCCAAATAATCATCCATGGTTGCGCAGTTCCTCCTTAGTCTCGTTAGCTGGCCTTTGGGGATGTTACCCTTCCACTGGGGATGGTGACAACTGTTAATAGGGATGTACCCGTTTCTGTCAGTTGCCTTGAAAAAGGTTTTTGTACACAGGCCATCATTCTTCTTAAATATTTCAAGGTCAAGGTATTCAATCCTTTGAGGGTCCCATTTCCCTGTGAAGGTTAATCCGTATCTATTATTATTCAGCTCTTGCAGAAACTTTTCAAAGGTCTCAGATGTTCCTTCCCAGAATATGATTAAGTCGTCTATGTACCTACGGTACAATTTCACTTGTGGTATATCCCTAGCGTAAATGTATTCCTCTTCCCACATGTTCATGAGTAAGTTGGCCACACTTGGTGCGTACCTTGCGCCCATAGCGACTCCCTTGGTTTGAACATAATAGTTTTGGTCGTACCAAAAATAGTTGCAGGACATCGCTAGCTCCAGGCCTTCAAGTATGAAATCTATCTGTTCTTGTCTCATACTAGTAAGCTCATGGAGAGCTTTTTCCACACCTAACAAGCCATCCTGTTGTACAATGCTAGTGTATAGCGAATTTACGTCAATAGTAGCTAGTAGGTAATTTTGTGCCCCATCCATTTGCTGTAATTCTTCTAAAAGTTGGGCGCTATCACGTAAATAAGATTTTCCCTTCTTGACAAGTGGTTTAAGGAATACATCAAGGTACTCTCCTAGCCTAGAGAACACTGAATTAATACCACTAATTATAGGTCTTCCAGGTGGTTTGTGTAATCGTTTGTGGATTTTTGGTGTATAATAAATCACCGAGTTTTCGTGGAACTTGAAACCAAATATTCTGCTTCTTTAGTGTTTAGGATCCCAATCTGTTTTCCTTTGTTTACATAAGCTCTCAATTTCTTTTCATATGTACGCTTAGGGTTCTTCTTAAGTTTGTTATAGGTGTTTTCTACCTGAAGCAGGTTCCCCATCTCCTCCTCATAATCTTTCTTATTTAGTATTACTAGCCCTCCCCTTTATCTGCGGGTCTTATGACCACCTCCCTTCTTTTACTCAGAGATTTTATTGTTTTCCAGACGTTTCTTGTTTTGTGGTTGTTCCGTTTTTCTAGCTTCCTCAAATCGTCTTCCACCATTTTCTGGAATGCTTCCATGCATTGGTTCCCAGATGTTTTAGGGTTGAAAATGGAGTTATTTTTCAAACTTGTTTGCTCGTATATTGCTTCTCTCCTGGTTCTTATATCAGTTTTTGTGAGGAAGTGTTTTTTAAGATTGAGTTTCCTCATAAACTTTTTCAAATCAATATATGTTTCGAATTTATCCCCTGAAAAAATTCAGGGGCAAATTTGAGTCCTAAATCAAGAATTTTCATCTCATCTTCAGAAAATTGAACGTCACTAAGGTTAAAAATACCCTTCCCTAATATTCTCGTCTTCGCTTTCTTCCTCCCTCCTCTATTTCCTCTGGTCGTCTTCTTCTTTCTTCGGGTTCCATCCCTTGTCCTCCGTACCTCCTGAGGTGCTCCTGTTCCCTGTGAGGTTGGTGCGCTTCCCTCATTCTGTCTTGGTCTTCTCGGGGGTCTTTCCGCCCCATGTATGGTCCTCTCCATTCTGGGTTCCTGTAGGGTGGCCTTGCTCTCCATCTCCCTGGTGTTTGTCTCTCCCCCAACGCCTGGGAAAATCCCTGTGGGGACCTCGATCTCTTCTATATTGTGATCCTGGGGTCTCTTCATAGTTGTTTCTATATTGGACTATATGAACCAGCGTTGATGGATGAATGGTACACCTTCCTCAATGGGTGTGAAAATGAGCTCTTACACAAAATTCTTAAAAGAAGACAGTTTAAACTTAAAGGGGTTGAAGCCAATATCATTGATATCAAAAATCAATTAATTACCCTTTACCAACCAGAATGAATATAAAAACAAAGAGAAAGAGCTCCAGGAAATTATAAAAAAATATGACACCCAAATACAAGTAAAAAAACAGAAAAAATACAAAAGGGATCTGATCGACTATCAGAGTATGAATGTTTACAAATGGCAAACCATGAGTAGCGACCCAGGCTTACTAGAGGAGGAATTGGAGATGGATGACAGCCCTGACACATCGATGGAGATGGAGGGACTGTTCAACAATACACCACAACAGATAGTAAGAACTAATGTAAAGTTCCCTCATAGAGCACAACAAACCACACCATACAGACATATGGCAAGACCTAGAACTCACAGTGGCAATTACCAAGAAAGAAATGAATATAGAGCACCTCAAACACCTGGGTATGGTATACCCACAAGAAACAGATTCTCCCCATTAAGGGAAAATGCGAGGGTCCAATATAGAAACAACTATGAAGAGACCCCAGGATCACAATATAGAAGAGATCGAGGTCCCCACAGGGATTTTCCAAGGCGTTGGGGGAGAGACAAACCACCAGGGAGATGGAGAGCAAGGCCACCCTACAGGAACCCAGAATGGAGAGGACCATACATGGGGCGGAAAGACCCCCGAGAAGACCAAGACAGAATGAGGGAAGCGCACCAACCTCACAGGGAACAGGAGCACCTCAGGAGGTACGGAGGACAAGGGATGGAACCCGAAGAAAGAAGAAGACGACCAGAGGAAATAGAGGAGGGAGGAAGAAAGCGAAGACGAGAATATTAGGGAAGGGTATTTTTAACCTTAGTGACGTTCAATTTTCTGAAGATGAGATGAAAATTCTTGATTTAGGACTCAAATTTGCCCCTGAAAAACATCTGGATAAATTCGAAACATATATTGATTTGAAAAAGTTTATGAGGAAACTCAATCTTAAAAAACACTTCCTCACAAAAACTGATATAAGAACCAGGAGAGAAGCAATATACGAGCAAACAAGTTTGAAAAATAACTCCATTTTCAACCCTAAAACATCTGGGAACCAATGCATGGAAGCATTCCAGAAAATGGTGGAAGACGATTTGAGGAAGCTAGAAAAACGGAACAACCACAAAACAAGAAACGTCTGGAAAACAATAAAATCTCTGAGTAAAAGAAGGGAGGTGGTCATAAGACCCGCAGATAAAGGGGGAGGGCTAGTAATACTAAATAAGAAAGATTATGAGGAGGAGATGGGGAACCTGCTTCAGGTAGAAAACACCTATAACAAACTTAAGAAGAACCCTAAGCGTACATATGAAAAGAAATTGAGAGCTTATGTAAACAAAGGAAAACAGATTGGGATCCTAAACACTAAAGAAGCAGAATATTTGGTTTCAAGTTCCACGAAAACTCCGGTGATTTATTATACACCAAAAATCCACAAACGATTACACAAACCACCTGGAAGACCTATAATTAGTGGTATTAATTCAGTGTTCTCTAGGCTAGGAGAGTACCTTGATGTATTCCTTAAACCACTTGTCAAGAAGGGAAAATCTTATTTACGTGATAGCGCCCAACTTTTAGAAGAATTACAGCAAATGGATGGGGCACAAAATTACCTACTAGCTACTATTGACGTAAATTCGCTATACACTAGCATTGTACAACAGGATGGCTTGTTAGGTGTGGAAAAAGCTCTCCATGAGCTTACTAGTATGAGACAAGAACAGATAGATTTCATACTTGAAGGCCTGGAGCTAGCGATGTCCTGCAACTATTTTTGGTACGACCAAAACTATTATGTTCAAACCAAGGGAGTCGCTATGGGCGCAAGGTACGCACCAAGTGTGGCCAACTTACTCATGAACATGTGGGAAGAGGAATACATTTACGCTAGGGATATACCACAAGTGAAATTGTACCGTAGGTACATAGACGACTTAATCATATTCTGGGAAGGAACATCTGAGACCTTTGAAAAGTTTCTGCAAGAGCTGAATAATAATAGATACGGATTAACCTTCACAGGGAAATGGGACCCTCAAAGGATTGAATACCTTGACCTTGAAATATTTAAGAAGAATGATGGCCTGTGTACAAAAACCTTTTTCAAGGCAACTGACAGAAACGGGTACATCCCTATTAACAGTTGTCACCATCCCCAGTGGAAGGGTAACATCCCCAAAGGCCAGCTAACGAGACTAAGGAGGAACTGCGCAACCATGGATGATTATTTGGAACAAGCAAACATCCTGGTAGAGCGGTTCCATGAAAAAGGATACAACCTAGATTCGTTGAATAAGCTGAAGGGGGACGTAGCAAAATTAGATCGTAAGAATTTATTGACAAAACCCAAAAGGAAGAAAAATAATGCAGAACTGACGTTCATTACAGGGTTCAACTCTCAATACAAAGAATTTGAGGAGATCCTGAAGAAGTACTGGCCTATCCTAAAGGAGGACAGAACATTAGCTGGTATATTACCCAAGAAACCAAAGATAGTATATCGAAAAGCGCCCAATCTACGACACCTTTTAGTACATAATGTTATTAACCCCCTAAGACGACTCGGATTTTTCCAGACATGAAAGGGTTTTATAAGTGCCAAAAATGCCTACCATGTAGGGTCACCAAGAAACAACCCCGGAAAAGGGAAACCTTTAAATCAAGATCAGACCATAAACAATACCAGATCAGGGAACTCATTACTTGTCAGAGTACGCACGTGACCTATGTCATCGAGTGCCCGTGCCAAATGCAATATGTGGGCAGAACCACCCGACCCCTATATGTGAGAATACGGGAACATATTAAAAACATCAAAAAAGGGTTCCCAAAACACCATCTTTCCCGCCACTTCGACACAGTACACAACCGGGACCCCACAGGAATGATCTTCTATGGGATTGACTGTGTGAGGGATCACTGGCGAAGGGGCAACAAAACCACACTTATATCACAAAACGAAACCGCATGGATATACAGGTTGAGGTCCCTTGCTCCGAGGGGCCTCAACCTGGATATCGACTTAAACTGTTTTCTGGCTAACCCGTGAGGGATAGGGGTATACATACTTATATCTGGGAACACCCATCGTTTTTTCCCTCTATGGATATAAGGTGCAAGGTAGTGCATACATAGCCCTTTAACCACCTACACCAAGAACATGGGGGCAACCCCAAATCTCTTTCTAGAATCTATCTGACTTTAAGGTAAAAACCCTAAAAGGCCGTACCCCCAAATATTTGAAATACAGAAACCTCTGTATACTTTCACTATAAACAATATTGGTGGTTTCGACTTGTAGCAATATGTGTAACATTATTCCCAAGGAGGGCCTCTCTTAGAACATTGAAACACTGGGGTTTACAAATACCCCCTATAAGGCTAACTACTGGGCAAGTGCCCAAGGCCCGAGATGAGTGAAAACCAGGGAATACTAGTAACACGTCCCCTTTCCTTTTTTCCCCCTTTTCCTTCCCCCCCCTCCCCCCCCCTTCCCCCCCCCCCCCTCCTTAGTAGGGATCATATTAGGACAATCACCTGATGATATATTATAGTGTTTGAGAACAAGTCTATGGAAAGGTTTTCTCCTTCACGAATTTGGTCCACAATAAGTTTCACCGTTTTTTCCATATTTACTGTTTCACAATGTTCTGGGTATATACTTATATTTATATTTTTATTCCTACTTTTTTCTTAAATATTTGTTTTAGATCCTTTTATTGCTCATTTGATCTATGGATAATGTATTTAGTATATAGGATGGCAATGTAGCTTCTAACCCAGTAGTTGGGTTTGCAATACGAGTAAAGGTGAATGATCATCCCTTGCTGACACTCCAGACGAGGTGGGAGTGTCACCCCGCCTTGGTATGATAGGATTGGATGGGGTAGAAACATGGGGCGGATCTAGACTGACGGCTCCTTAAATGGACGTAGCGCGTGGCGTGCTGGCATCGTTGCTGAAGACGTCTATGACGAAACGCGTACAACGACGCCACGCACGCTACGTCACTTCCGGTTACGGACCCTAGCTGGAACGCAGGTGGAGCGCAAACAGCTCCAACCAGCGGCACGCTATCTTCACACCGCTACGGGTCTGCTCTCAGGCTCCTTTTTGAGCTAGCTTATTGTTTTTAAGTTTGTTTTTTATATATATTTTACTCCGCTGCTTGCTGATGGAGTTTTTTTGAATAAAAGCCTTCATGCATACTACACCATGGAAGCTTCCTATTTTTTCTTTCCATGAGGGAGCCATTGTGAACATTCTACCCAATAGTAGGAAGTACCTGGATACCCGGGAGGACGGTGGGGGAGAGAAAATTGTGATTGGAATACCCCATACTACCAGCTCCATCTGAAATAGGAGGTCCCGGGAATCTATTGGGAAAACCAACGGAAATCATCCTGTATAGCCCGCTCGATTAGCGTGGAGAAGAGACCGTGACTGAGACATCTTATGCTGGTTGCCCCTCTTCGGGGTTATTGGATCTGGTGAGTGGGGATCCGCAAGGGGGCGCACAAAAGTCACAGGAATTATCTGAGAGCACTCAAGTCACGAAATTGTTTGGAACACTGGATTTGAACAAGTTTTTTCCTTAAGGACTATAATCACTGAAAAACTGTTAATACTGGTTTTTTTTGCACTTATTTTGATCACAATATGTCTATTTGCACTAATTTTGATTACAATATGTAATGTTTTGGTAACATATTTTTATGGATGTTTACTTTGCACGGGCAGTAGAGTGTTTGGATTATTTTGGCAGCAGAGCGCACATAAGGTTACACACATATGGTATAGGTATCTCACCTAGTGGTGGCATATGTATCACAGCTATAGGGGCCTCAGCCCACACCCCTTAAAATAAGGTCTGAATGAACCACCATTGGAGACATTATCTCTGTTGATATATGTGGGGGCATGTGGATATATGTGTGTGTATGTGCAGGTACAGACATATATACCCTTACGGTAACAAAGCTTTTCCCTGGTAGCCACCAGGTACCTCCATTAGGATTTATTGAGGGTAACTACCCGTGTACACCACAACCACCCTTCCCATCTAGTACCCCATAGGAAGCGCCACAACCCTTGTTATATATATTTCTAGTCAATAGAGAATCCCTAGGGAAGCTCTTTTAAGGGAGGCAGCATACCTAACCTATTGTTCTAAGCGCAGCTCTTTGTTTTTAACCCTATTAACCTCTTGGTTTTTGTGAGTGAGAACCCCTTGCGGGGGTGTGTAGCACGAGGTGATATAAGATATGGTGAAAGGTGCACATATCGGATCTGCTACACATACCAGTTACATCCAGCTGGAGACTTCACATCAAGTGTATTTCATGTGATTTTGCGGAAATTTTTCTGCTTGCGTTTTAAATAGAGACATTTTTTCAGTCATAGCTTATGACTGAGGATAGCGCCGCTTTTGATGCATTTATGGTTCACATTCAGAGGGATTATTTATACATCTGTTTATACAAGTTCATTTTTTTGTTAAGTGGCTGCTGAGAGACATCTCATTTTGTAATCACTGACATCTGGTATAATCACTGCTGTTTAACTTCCATCTTCATTTACCTAATATTCCTAAGCGCTGAGATAGGAGAACTGGGGCAGGGCGTTTTTTTTCTCCTTTTTTTGTGTTTTATGTATAGAATATATATGTAAAATGCTGCGTTTTAAAAATTCTATAGAAGGGTAATAAATCAAAGTACCACTCTACCTACACGTCTCATCGTCTGATAGGAAACTCCGTTGCTGGTTATTAAACCCTCACTGTGACATGGGATTTATATATAGACTACAGGACTTCCTATGTGTGCTTTCTGTCTGCAGCCTGTCATTTGTTTGCATTTTGCCTTTGAAGTTTGTATCTTCTCCATTTCCATCTTGAGTTTGGTCCCATTTCGTTACAGGGTCCCATGGAGCCATCCTTGCATGCTCAGCCTGCAATGGGACACACAGATAAAGTACCAAAAGGACCATTTTGGCCAGTTATTTAATGGTACCTCTATAAGAATGGACACCACTAGCTCACAACGTTGTGCTTGCTATGTACTACGCTTCAGTATTATGCTGATCTTTATAATTGCTAATCTGCAACTAAAGCGATTTTCTAAAAGCAATGAAGTCCAGGAATGTCATCTTTTTGGATGGATTTATTCTGGCTGATAGACTTTGGTTCCCCTTGCAAGTAATATTATTAACAATGTTTAAAGATAGTTTCAGGATAATTACAATTTTATTCTAACAACTGAATGTACAATCATTATCTATTTTTATAGGTAGTATAGTGTAGGGCTGAAACAACTAATCGCCAATAAAAAGAGCTCTCAACGATTTTCATTATTGATTAGTTGGTCAGCCGATTAATTGGCCTACATATAGAATGCATTGTTTGTTTGAAATAAAAAGAGGGAAGATGGTCCACTGAGTTGGACTTTGAAGGCAGATTGTCGGAACGATATTGATTAAAAAAATCACCTATTTTATTTATACATAAAGATAGAAAAACACATGCATATACACAATATATAATTAAATAGGCATATATACACAATCTGCAGAGAAACGGCCAGTATGTATAGTCGACCACAGAAAGTCACATATACCCAGATTGTGCTCAATAGTGCAACATCACAGATGCGTGAGTCCCTGTGCGTCCAGGCATTTCGCTAGTCCGCTTCCTTAGGACACACATAAGGGGTGTTATAAAAACAGATCTCACTGGGCTGGGTGTGTAAACGCCTGCAAAAAAAAAAAATCTCCCTGGGCACCAGAGCAACAAGAATGGCTGAGCAGTTAGAGTCCAAAGTCGTCTGATATAATCAGAGGGTTGCTAGAATAAGGGAGAAAACCATGTGTAGAGGACTGCATGAGAAGAAAATGGCAACAGAAAAGCTGCACAAGCAACAGCAGCCAGATCATACTGACAAGGTATCCATTGCATGACTTTAACTCAAGGATTACACATAAGATATATTCCCAGCAGTTCCACCGCACCTATACCCAGGAGGACCAGAGGCAACTCCTGCAACCATATGGTTACCCAGGGAGCTACCATGACCGCTTTTTTATTATATATTGTGTATATACATGTGTCTTTTCTATCTTAATGTATAAATAAAATATGTGATTTTTTTCTCGAATTGTCTTCCAGGGCAGCATCCGAGAGAGCCTCCTCCTTCCTTAAAATAGGAAACATATTAGTCCACCATTATAAATTTCACAGTCTTACCTGCGTGCCTCAGTTGTTTGTATTTCCTCTGGACCCACAGGAGCTGCAATAAATGTTTGTTATTTTTACCTCTGTCTCTGTGCTTGTTGCAGGAGACCCCTGCCAGCATCCCATTCAGCCCAGCGGGCCTTGGGAGAGCGAGCAGGAGCAGCAAATCTGAGCAGTATTGCTCTGCCTGAGATTTCACCCCTACAGAGGGGTCTGCAACCATTCCCCCAAGATGCAAGAATGCGCTGTCATTTTCCCCGCTGAACTAGGGCCTGCCGCAGTTTTTGTCATCTAGGATCTCCTCCAGACTTTATGGGTGTACAAAGGAGGGGGATGGATGCCTTACCCCCTGCCACAGACCGCCACCGCCGGAAGGGTAGGTGTATCGCTACTTTTACTTTTTTCCCTTTACTACCCTGGTGATGGCCGCGCTCGCCGCCTGCCCGTTTGCCGCTGTTTTCGCCGCGGATGGCGTGCTCAGCACACCGCAGAACAAGCCTCTCCTCATGGAGGTTTTGCGGGGTGTACCAAGATGGCACCGGGAAATCGCATTTCGGGTTCCGGGTAAGCGGCCGTTTTCCCGGAGCCTGCCTCCGGGAAGATGCAGAGCGGGACACTTGCGTCATCACTTCCGGGGGCGGTAATTTACAAAAATATAAATATTTTTTTTTCTTTATTTTTTAAATATATTTATATGCAGCAGTGTCCCCCTCCCCTATTTTTGTACACCTAGAAAGGAGGACACCTACGGCAGCGGCATGTGCAGGTATATCCACCAACCTGCATGGGGTCAGCTGGGGGCGGGGCCGGAGCTTAAGCAGGGAGCAGTTAAAAAGGCCCCTCTAAGCAGAGGATCCTGGTGGCTGACCATGTCTGACGCTTCTCCATCCTGCCCTGCAGATCCTGCGAGCCAAGACAGCTCCAAGGTAAGCCAGAATACTCCAGAGTCACCTCTGTCTTAACCTTACTATAAAACTGCCTACTTACAGGCAGCTTTTAACCGCCTACCTCACGGGGACCTTTTCTATGCTTGATTTCAGGCAAAGACCCCTGAGGAAAGGAAACTGAAAGGCAAAACATGTGCTTCATGCAGCCTCCGGTTTTCCCCCGAATGGAAAAAACCCCTATGTCAAAAATGTATAGACAAAATGGTGGCCAAATAATCGCAGGGATATTTGAAAGCTCTGCTCAGTTCTTTCGAAAAAGAAATTCAGAGCGCCACTATGCTCAGTTATTGAAAAATTGGAAGCACCATCAAGTGCCAGTCAGACCAGTACCCCGTCTACCAGCGGGACATGCGTTCCTTCAGGGAAGAGGCAGAACAAGAAGAGGATTCAGATGAATCTGAACAATCTGAATCTGAGGATGGACTTTGCTCAGACTCTGATGAAGAAGATGCCATTTCAGAGGGCAACTTATTTCCCTCAGAGGATACGGATAGCCTTCTTAAAGGGGGACTTGCAGCTATTTTCCACCAATGGGAGGAAGCAACAAAAAAGTTAATTTTGCACACCATAACGGATGGCTACGCGATAGAATTCTCCACCCGCCCCCCAACCAAGTACCTAGCAACCATGCTGCCAAGGGACAACGATCGAGCAAAGGCCTTTTTAGAATCTCTGCAGAACCTACTGGATCAGAAGGTGATTCGCCATGTACCTCAAGAAGAGGAACAAAGGGCGTTTTACTCCCATATCTTTGCAAAAAGAAAAACGTCAGGCAAGCTAAGACTTATATTGAACCTCAAACCACTCAACCGAGGAATAAAATACAAAAAATTCAGAATGGAGTCTATTTACTCGATCAGAAACATCCTACCGAGGGAGACATTCATGGCGACACTAGACCTACAGGAGGCCTACCTACATGTCCCCATAAGGGAGGATCATCAAAAATTCCTGAGGTTCGCAATACAAGGGCCAACTTTACACCTACAATACGCATCTCTCCCTTTCGGCATCTCTTCGGCACCAAGAATCTTCTCAAAGATAATGGCGGAAGCGTTAAAAGGTCTAAGACAACAAGGTATTGGCATAATACCATACTTAGACGACCTACTGTTCTTTGCGGACTCAGCAGAGATCCTAGAGAACAACCTGCGCACAAGTACCGTATATACTCGAGTATAAGTCGTTCCGAGTATAAGTCGAGGCCCTAATTTACCACAAAAAAATGGGAAAAACTTATTGACCCGAGTATAAGACGAGGGTGAGAAATGCACAGCTACTGTAAGTGGAAAACAGGGTCAACAATGCCCATTTGCATGCCTCACTGTGCCCATTTGCATTCCTTACTGTGCCCATTTGCATTCCTTACTGTGCCCATTTGCATGCCTTACTGTGCCCATTTGCAGCCATAGGTCCCCTGAACTTCAAACTCGGTAGTTAAGGGTTCCTAGATGCCCCCTAGCTGCAGCCAAAATTTGGGGTCTCTGAACCCAAAGGGTCCCGAAATGACATTGCTGCAGATGGACACAGTTGACCGACTTTGGGGCCCCGTATCTCGGGGCCACTTGGTGCTAGGAATACCAGATTTGGTGTGCAAACCCAGTGGAACTGGTACCACAACATATCTAAAGCTGGGGTTTCTAGCACCAAGTGGCCCTGAGATACAGGGCCCCAAAAATCGGTTCAGAAAAAGTCAAGCACTTTTTTACAGCAGAGAATGACATTTTCCGGACCTGCTTTGGGGCCCCGTATCTCGGGGCCACTTGGTGCTAGGAACCCGAGCCTTGGATATGTTATGGTACCAGTTCCACTGGGTTTGCACACCAAATTCCTAGCACCAAGTGGCCCTGAGATACGGGGCCCCAAATTTGGTTCAGAAAATGTCAAGCACTTTTCTGCAACAGAGAATGACATTTTCCAAACCGATTTTGGGGCCCCGTATCTCGGGGCCACTTAGTGCTAGGAACTCCAACTTTGGATATGTTGTGGAACCAGTCGCACTGGGTTTGCACACCAAATTTGGGGTTCCTAGCTTTAAGTGGCCCTGAGATACGGGGCCCCAAAATCGGTTCGGAAAATAAAATTTTTTGCTGCAGAAAAGTGCTTGACTCGAGTATAAGTCGAGGGGGGCACTTTCAGCACAAAAAAATGTGCTGAAAAATTCGACTTATACTCGAGTATATACGGTATGTCCTATCTGCAAAACCTGGGATGGATAGTGAATGCAGAAAAATTACAGATGACCCCAAGTCAGAGAGTTGTATATTTGGGATATGTACTGGACTCCAGACTAACAAAAACTTTCCTAACGGAAGAAAAGAACAAAAAAATCACACAGGCAATAACCTCCCTAAGAGGGACCAACGCCATAACAATCAGACTAGGAATGACCGTACTAGGACTGATGACGTCTTCTATTCCAGCCATCACCTGGGCACAGATTCACATGAGACCTCTACAGAACTACATTCTGTCTCAGTGGGATGGCAGCCACTCATCCTTAGACAAGTCCATTCCTGTTCCGACCACAGTCAAACACTCCAATGGTGGCTCAATCCACGTCGATACATCGAAGGGCGCAAATGGGCTCAATCCGATCCAATCAGGATCACCACCGATGCCAGCGCCCTAGGTTGGGGGGCACACATGGAGGGCCTCTGCTCACAAGGGAAATGGACCTCCAAATGGCTGTGGGGGAAGCATTAAAAGCGTTCAAACCAGCGATACAGGGGAGAGATGTAAAGGTGCAATCAGACAACGCCACGACTGTGGTATACCTAAACAGACAAGGTGGGATGAAGTCCCGAAGCTGGATGAGGCTGACGGAGACAATCCTACTATGGGCAGAATCAAACATAAAGTCAATATCGGGTATTCATCTGAGAGAAACAGACAATATGCTGGCAAATTTCCTGAGCCGGAAGACCATAAAACAGACAGAGTGGTCACTGAACCAAACGACCTTCGCACAAATCACTCAAAAATGGGGAGTACCCGAGGTAGATCTATTCGCCTCCAAAACGAATGCAAAATCACCAAGGTTCTTCTCTCTGGACCCCACAGATGTCAACAGCGGAGTAGATGCTTTCAACCAAAGCTGGGGATGGCAACTGTGTTATGGCAGTTGGAGGGAATGCATAATACCGTGGGTGATTCAAAAAATAAAGGCAGAGAGAGCAACGGTGATGCTAATAGCACCACACTGGCCCCAAAGAGCATGGTTCAGCCACTTGAAAAACCTCAGCATACAACCTCAGCTGACACTGACGGACCGGCAAGATCTCCTGTCACAGGACCCAGTCAACCACCCGAACCACAGAAAGCTTTCGGCTTGGTTACTGAAAGGGTAAGACTTCAGAACAAAGGGCTGTCAGACAAAGTGATCAATACCATCTTAAACAGCAGGAAGCCCCTAAAAGAAAAAGTGAGAAAGTGAGGAAAAAGTTTTGTCTCCTGGAACAGAAACAAACCGATTTCCAACAGAGGAATAATCCCAACAATTATGGATTTCCTACAAGATGGAGCAGACAAAAATATCTCTCCAGGCACACTGAAGGTACAAGTTGCAGCACTCTCCTCTTTCATGGACACCATGATAGTTGGGTACCTGGTAACTTTTTATTTTTTTTTTTTTTTTTTTTTTCTAAGAAGTCTTCCAGGGCAGCACTAGTTGCCACCCTTGAAACGACAAATACCAGGTACAACGGGGGAGCTTTTGAACTTACTGAGAATTCCTTCAGTGCTCTAACACAACTGAGGCAGGCAGGTAAGACTGTGAAATTTATAATGGTGGACTAATGTGTTTTGGGGAGGAGGAGCCTATCTCTTGGATGCTGCCCTGGAAGACTTCCTAGAAAAAAAAAGTTACCAGGTACCTAACTTTTTTTTTTTTTTTTTTTTTTTTTTTTTATGAATATCGTTGGTCCAATCTGCCTTCAAAGTCCAACTTAGTGGTCTTCCCTCTTTTTAGTTCTAATGGTTTATACGGATTTGGCTTAGGAGTGACAGTTCTAATTGCATTGTTTGTTTGCATGTCAGTATACACAATGCAGCACACATACAGCTCACTATACCATCCATATGTGTCAGTATACACAGTAGGGCCAAAACAACGAATCGATTATGAAACTAGTTGACAACTCTTTTCACAATCAATTGATTGGCCAGCCGATTAGTTGGCTTGCATACAGAATGTATTATTTGTTTACATATCAGAAATACAGTGCAGCACACCTACAGCTCAGTACACCGTCCATACATGTCAGTAAGTACCTGAGAACTTGTAAATGTGTGAGGAGCAATGCCTCATGGGACATGTAGTGCTGGGCAGGAAGTGAGTGATTCTAAAGGCAGGTTTTTTACCTTGCTATAGGGGGACTCTATACTATAATCTGCCTTTTACTATTGGGGCACTCTGAAGGCAGGAGGAGCCAGAAGCGTCGGTGGGGGACCCCAAAAGAGGAGGATCCAGGCTGCTCTGTGCAAAACCATTACACAGAGCAGGTAAGTATAACCTGTTTGTTGTTTAAAAAAAAAATCACTATAAAGACTGTGTGCAGGGAATATCAACATCTGAACCCAGAGAAGGTTGGCAGCTGATAGGCTGGTGGAAATATAAGGCATTACAATTACATTTAAAGTAAACTTTTACCAGTATTGTGCATTATATTTAAAATGACCATATCCATGAAAAAAAGCTCAGCTTTTAGTTCTACTTTAATATAAAAGATTTATATCTCCCTTCATATAGCTGCATGTCTGACAACTAGTTAAAATGTCCATATATCCTACTTCTGGGTGTATTTTCATATATAATATAATAAATATATATATATATATATATATATATATATATATATATATATATATATATATATATATATATATATATATATATATATACATGCATACAGTGGGGACGAAAGTATTCAGACCCCCTTAATTTTTTCACTCTGTTATGTTGCAGCCATTTGCTAAAATCATTTAAGTTCATTTTTTTTTCCTCATTAATTTACACACAGCACCCCATATTGACAGAAAAACACAGATTTGTTGACATTTTTGCAGATTTATTAAAAAAGAAAAACTGAAATATCATATGGTCCTAGGTATTCAGACCCTTTGCTCAGTATTTAGTAGAAGCACCATTTTTATCTAATACAGCCATGAGTCTTTTTTGGAAAGATGCAACAAGTTTTTCACACCTGGATTTGTGGATCCTCTGCCATTCCTCCTTGCAGATCCTCTCCAGTTCTATCAGGTTGAATTGTAAATGTTGGTGGACAGCCATTTTTAGGTCTCTCCAGAGATGCTCAATTGGGTTTAAGTCAGGGCTCTAGCTGGGCCATTCAAGAACAGTCATGGAGTTGTTGTGAAGCCACTCCTTCGTTATTTTAGCTGTGTGCTTAGGGCAGGGCTCGACAAACCCCGGGCGCCAGGTCGCATTTGCGACTAGAATTAGCGACCTGGCGCCTGGGGCAGCACAGCTGGAGTATCCTGTGTCCGTTCGACACCCCCCCCTCCCGGCGCGATCGCGTTGGGCCGCGCCGGTAATTGAGGCCCCGGCTTTGCGGCCTACTGCAGTCCTATGGTTCCTTCTGCAATCGGGCGCCCTCTGGTGGTGGCCGTTGGTATGACAAGACATCCAAAAATGCTAATGGAGCTTTCCCTACCTGTTTTCACTGCCTGCTCATCTCCTTCCCTTTTACTTAGAACCCTCAAACATTTTGCGCAGCGGACTTACAAGCGCACTTTTTTGGGAAAAAATACTTTTTTTAATTAAAAAATAAGAAAACAGTAAAGTTAGCCCAATTTTTTTTATATTGTGAAAGATAATGTTACGCCGAGTAAATTGATTCCCAACATGTCACGCTTCATAATTTCGTCCGCTCGTGGAATGGCGACAAACTTTTACCCTTCAAAATCTCCATAGGCGACGTTTAAAAAATTCTATAGGTTGCATGTTTTGAGTTACAGAGGAGGTCTAAGGCTGGAATTATTGCTCTCGCTCTACCGATCGTGGCGAAACCTCACATGTGTGGTTTGAACACCGTTTTCATGTGCGGATGCTACTCACATATGCGTTCGCTTCTGCAAGCGAGCTCGGCGGGACGGGGCGCATTTTAAAAAATTATTATTTTTTCTTATATATTTTACTTTTTATTTTTACACTTTTTTTAAAAAAAATAAAAATGGTGTCACTTTTATTTCTATTACAAGGGATGGGGCATATTTAAAAAAAATTTTTTTTTTCTTATTTATTTTAACTTTTATTTTTTCACTGTTCTTTTAAAAAAAAAAAAAAAGTCACTTTTATTCCTATTACAAGGAATGTAAAAATCCCTTGTAATAGAAATAAAGCATGACAGGTCCTCTTAAATATGAGATCTGGGGTCAAAAAGACCTCAGATCTCATATTTACACTAAAATGCATTAAAAAAAAAAAAAAATTGTCATTTGAAAAAAATAAAATAAAATGTCCCTTCAAGAGCTTTGACGTCGCTTCCGCCCTGCAATGACTTGGAGATGGGCGGGGGGGGGGGGGGCATCTTCCTCTCACTCGTCTCCATGTCAGGCCAGGGACAGATCCGGATCGCCTCCGCCGTTACCGACGGCCACGGTAAGCGGTGAAGGGCACCGGAGAGCGGCGGTAGGGGGGGCCCTCTCCTGCCGCCGATAAAAGTGATCTCGCTGCGAATCTGCTGCAGAGACCACTTTTATCTGAAAGAGAACCGCCGGCTCTTGAAGAAGATACGGGGTTATGGTAGCTAGCTGCTACCATAACAACGGTATTTCTCTTCAAACACAGGATGTATATAGTCGTCCTGCGGGAAGGAAGTGGTTAATTAAAATGAATTTATTATTTGTCATCTCCCTGCTTGGCCCCTTTACACGGGCTGTCTGATCAGGTTCGCCTGTCAGTTTTTCAGGTGGACCTGATTGGACCCTTAGCGGGAATATGGTGGTCTTATGTCCCTGCATGGCAGGAAATAAAAGCAGTCACATTCGTTCTAGTCGTCTCTGTGTAAATTTAAGATTGGTTAATTTTTATATTGAAAATAAAGCTTTGTCGGTCGTTTAAAAAAAAAAAAAAAAAACCTGGCTCCTAACTTTTTTAGCTGGCTCCTAGATTCCAAGCAAATTTGTCAAGCCCTGGCTTAGGGTCATTGTCTTGTTGGAAGGTAAACCTTCGGCCCAGTCTGAAGTCCTGAGCACTCTGGAGAAGGTTTTCCTCCAGGATATCCCTGTACTTGGCCAGATTCATCTTTCCCTTGATTGCAACCAGTCGTCCTGTCCCTGCAGCTGAAAAACACCCCCTCAGCATGATGCCACCACCATCATGGGACTGTATTGGACAGGTGATGAGCAGAGCCTGGTTTTCTCCACACATACCACTTAGAATTAAGGCCAAAAAGTTCTATCTTGGTCTCATCAGACCAGAGAATCTTATTTCTCACCATCTTGGAGTCCTTCAGGTGTTTTTAGCAAACTTTATGCAGGCTTTCATGTGTCTTGCACTGAGGAGAGGCTTCCGTCGGGCCACTCTGCCATAAAGCCCCAACTGGTGGAGGGCTGCAGTGATGGTTGACTTTCTACAACTTACTCCCATCTCCCGACTGCATCTCTGGAGCTCAGCCACAGTGATCTTTGGGTAGTTCTTTACCTCTCTCACCAAGGCTCTTCTCCCCTGATAGCTCAGTTTGGCCAGACGGCCAGCTCTAGGAAGGGTTCTGGTCATCCCAAACGTCTTCCATTTAAGGATTATGGAGGTCACTGTGTTCTTGGGAACCTTAAGTGCAGCATTCGCATTATGGGCGTGGCGAAGCTGCGATTATGGGCGTGGCGAAGCTGCGATTATGGGCGCGGCGAGGCTGCGATTATGGGCGCGGCGAGGCTGCGATTATGGGCGCGGCGAGACTGCATTATGGGCATGGTGAGACTGCATTATGGGCACGGTGAGGCTGCGATTATGGGCACGGTGAGGCTGAGTTTATGACGAGTGACGTCCTAGCCATGCCCCGCTATGTCCGGCTTTGGCTGTTGCCATAACAGTGCTAAATCATCTAAAAGTAGTTGGATCTGTATGTGCGTTATAATTAATCGAAATTAGTCGATTAATCGATAAAAAAAAAAAAACTATTAATCGAACATGAAAATTTTAATCAGTAACAGCCCTAATTTTTTACTTTTTGCTATTATAAATATCCCCCAAAAATATATTAAAAAAATTATTTTTCTTTATCGTATATCACGGGACACAGAGCCACAGTAATAACTGTATGGTTATTTGGCACCTTCAGGTGATGGACACTGGCACACCATAAACAGGAAGTTCAATTCCCCATATGACCCCTCCCCTTACCGGGATAACCTCAGTTTTTTCGCCAGTGTCTTAGGTGTTGGTCACGAGTAAAGATGTGCTGTGCTGAGCTCCACTGGAATATTCCTTACTGGGGCAAGCCATGCAACCGGATCCATTCAAATGTCTTTTCCAGGCCAAATTGAATGGTACCCGGGCCTCGCGTCCAAAGAAACAAGGTTTTGCCTGTAACGCTTCTCTTTTTAGAGAGCTGGACCCCGGGATCCAGTATTTGGTTTTTTCAGCCATATTCCTGGCGGGGTGCTTTTTACAGGCCCAGGGCTGTGGATCCCCCGATAAAAAGGGGGCCCCAGTCTCTGAAGGTTTTCTAACAAAGCCCACCGTGAGAGGTGAAGATTGGGTCTGTTACCACAGAACCCTGCAGCTGGATAAGGTAAGGGAGATTCCTAAGGAATTTTTCGAATTCTTGTGGGCTTTCTCCTTTTAAAGTAAATGTTGCTATGCCTATAGTCACCACCGGGGGCTGTCAAGAGCACGTACCTGTACCATGCTTGTCAGTTTCGCCTCTGTGTTTCAAGCAGCACGCTTCCTCCGGCCCAGGCTCCAGGTAAAGTCGTGGAAAAGGGAGGTTTTCTTCTCCCAGGAATGTCCACCCACCTGGATAGCTTCCTCCAGGCAGAGGGAGCAGGGCGCTAGACGGCGCTGTACCACGCCGCTCCCGCCGCCATTACGGCGGTTCCCTTTGGCTGCTCTCCTCCTCCTCCATGCGGTCCGGTCTGGATTGGAGCTCGCTCGTGCGGGAAACAATCTAATTTAAAATTGATGAAGGAGGGGGGGCGCGGTGGGTGATTGGAGGAAGGGGGTGGGGTTTAGCGGCATTGGCGCAAATTGAGCATCCACGACGCAGGCAGCATAGTTATAAAATGCACCTTTTTTCAGGTGCATACAGCTAGGAGGGACACAGAGCGGACGAGTGGCATGTGAGTGACACAGGCATTCTCAGGCACATTTTACTTTAAGCATTAGGCTGAACTTAATAGCAGCGGCAGTTGCTGGACTATTACTCAGCAGTGGGTGCATTTTTAGTGGTACCTCTGCGTTTGTGCTCAGCACTATGACCAGAGGAGGTAGTTCTAATATCACAAAGACTAAGGACACAAAGGGGTCGCCCTCAAGTCCTAAGGACCCTCCCTCTGCAACACCATCCCCATCTAAGGAGGCTGGTCAGAGTGAGCCATCAGGGTCATCGGGCTGCAATTGCTTCCGACACTTCAGCCCCTGTCTATATGACTGAGCAGATCTTCTCTTCAGTTATGAGTGGTTTAGAGGAAAGATTAGCGGCTTTAATCACGTCTTCATGGAGTGGAAGAAAACGCATTAGGTCCCCTCTACCACCCAGGGTCCTCAAAAGGAGGAACGTGGGAGGTGGAAGATGAATTCCCCTCAGGGGACCGTGAAGAGGCTGTTGATTCCTCTTCCGTGGGATCAAGTGGGGAATGACTTTCTTCAGCTTCACATGCTCAGAAATTGGGTCCGCTCCACATTTAAGCTACCCTTAACAAAGTCGGTTAAAAGAGCCCACTTTCTGTTTGGGTTCACTAAATTCTCCGCAAGCCTTGCGTGTCTTACTGGTCCATTCATTACTAGAAAAGCTTATGTAGTCTGAGTGGGATCACCCAGATAAGCCCTTTTTTTCCTACCAAAAAGTTTTTAACACTTTATCCTATGGAGGAAAAAAAATTTTTCTTCGAAGGTGTGGAATATACCAGCAATTGACGCTGCGATATCCTCTGTGAATAAAAGTTTGACTTGTCTGGTTGACAATGCACAAATGCTTAGGGATCCAACTGATAAAAAATTGAAATGACTGTTAATAAACATTTTCTCCTTGACAGGTTCAGTGGCTCAACCTGCAGGAGCGGCAATTGGGGTATGTCAAGCCTTGAGAGACCATTTGAAACAGTTACTCAAGGTGTTCCCTGAACAGCAGGCCCAGGAGTCAGCTGAGCTGCCAGCGGCTTTGTGTTTTACAAATGACACAATCAGAGATTCTATTCTTCAAACCTCTCGCCTTACGCTTGGATTGGTACATGTGTAGAATCTTATGGTTGAAAAAGTTGGTCAGCTGAAGCGCCATGCAAAGGCTCCTGGCTGGTTTTCCTTCTGCTGTGAAAAGCTGTTTTGGGAGGATCCGGACAAATATATTCAAAAAATATCAAGTGGGAAAAGTACCCTTTTTTGCCAGTTAAGGAAAAGAGTAACGTCCCTCATTTAAATGGGCTCTTTTTTACAGTGCCAGGGGCATCAGCCTCCAGGCAGTCGCGGCGGCCTCCGCCGCCAGGTTCAAGAGGTAAAACCTCAGGGTCAACCCCAGGGACAAAAGACGTCCTTGGGGAGGAAACCCGCAAGACAACGCTAAAGCCTCTTTTTATAAGGGGGCACCCCCACTAGCTCAAGTGGGGGAAGACTTCTGCAGCTCTCTAAGGTCTGGCAGGAAAGAATTTTGGGACAGATGGGTGTTCTCCACAAAAGCTCTAGGTTACTGACTAGAGTTCCGAGAATTCCCATCTCCTCAAGTCAAATGTCCTCAAAGATCCAGAGAGAAAGAAGTCTCTCTAGCGTTAGACTGACTATTGTCTCAAAAGGGATCATGGTGGTCCCCGTGGATGTGCAGGGGTCAGGGTTTTATTCAAACCTTTTCACGGTACCAAAACCAAATAGGGATGTCAGACCCATTTTAGATCTCAAAGATCTAAACCGGTCCCTGAATATTCGTTCTTTTTGCATGGAATAAATCTATTCAGTAGTTTTCATCCTACAAGGGGGGAGAGCTTCTGGCATCAATCGACTTCAAGGATCCATACCTGCGTCTACCTATTTTCCCTGCTCACCAGAAGTATCTGCGTTTCATATTAGTAAAACTTCAGTTTTAGTCCTGCCTTTCAGTCTAGCCACTGCACCTCGGGTGTTTACAAAACTTCTGGCCCTTCCTCTGGCCAGATTAAGAACTTGGTATAGCAATAATAGCATACCTTGATGACCTGCTCGTAATAGACTGGTTGGTAGTCCGCTTAGACCAAAGAGTGGTCACCCCAGTCAATTACCTGAAATGTCTAGGTTGTGTCATCAACCTAGAGAAATCTTCTTTAGAGAGGATTAAGGTACTTGGGTCTGGTTATAGATACAGCCCAGAAGAAGGTGTCTTTACCCCAGGCAAAGGTCAGCATCATAAAAGGAGCTGGTCCAGGGGGTCAGGGCATTCGCCTTTGTATGAGGTTGTTGAGGAAGATGGTGGCTTCATTTGATGCAGTTCCCTATGCTCAGTTTCATTCGAGACTGCTGCAAGACAGTATCCTATCGGCCTGGAAGAAGAAGATTTAGGCACTAGATTTTCCAAGGTGTTTGTCGACAAAAATGCTCCAGAGCCTCAGTTGGTGGAGGATATCCAAGAATCTGCAGAAGGGGAAATCCTTCTTACTGGGCAGTCCTGAAAGAAGCGTCTGTCCAAAGGAAATGGCCCAGAACCGAAAGGACCTTGCCCATCAACATTCTAGAAATTCGGGCAGCGTGTCTAGCCCTAAGGGCCTGGACATTCAGGTTGCAGTATTCTCCTGTCAGGATTCAATCCGACAATGCCACAGCAGTGGCTTATATCAATCACCAAGGGGGCACCAGAAGGCAGGCAGCCCAGGCACATATCCTAACCTGGGCAGAAAGACGGGCCGTGCATATCAGCAATCTTTATTCCAGGGGTAGAGAACTGGCAGGCATACTACTTCACTCGCCAGCAGTTGTTCCCGGGGGAATGGTTCCTTCACCCCGACGTCTTCCTGGCTATATGCCAAGATGGGGGATCACAGATGTAGGTCTGTTTGCATCCAGGTCCAACAACAAAGTTGACAACTTTGTGTCAAGAACAAGGGATCCACTCGCATGCGGGACAGATGCGTTGGTGACCCCGTGGGATCAGTTCTCACTGATTTTTGCATTCCCTCCTATTGTGCTGCTACCTCGACTTCTTCGCAGGATCAAGCAGGGAAGGAAGGCGGTAGTTCTTGTGGCCCAGAAGATCTTGGTATGCAGAAATGGTAAAGATGGTGGTAGGTGCCACATGGACCCTACCAAGTCCAGACCTGCTATAGCAGGGACCAGTGTTCCATCCTACTTTACAAACGCTAAATTTAACGGTTTGGCTATTGAAACCCACATTTTAAGGAATCGTGGGCTTTCAGGCTCAGTGATAACTACCTTAATTAATGCAAGGAAATCAGCTTCCAGAGTCATTTCTCATATAGTCTGGAAAGAAGATATTTCTTGGTGTGAATCCAGGGGTTGGCATCCTAGGAAGCATGTCAGGTAAAATTCTTGCCTTTCTGCAAATGGGGCTAGAGATGAAGCTGGCCTTGAGTACTATCAAGGGCCAGGTTTCGGCCTTATCAGTATTGTTTCAGCGTCGGCTTGCTTCACATTTTTTGATTCAAACCTTTATACAGCCGATACGACATATTCCTTTCGTCCTTTTTGACAAGGAAACTAGTTTTTCTGGTAGCCATTTCTTCTGCAAGAAGGGTATCAGAGTTGGTGGCTCCTTCTCGTAAAGAGACATATTTAATCGTTCACGTACTGCATCCTCATCCTAGCTTTCTGCCAAAGGTGGTTTCAGGTTTTTACCTAAACCAGGATATTGTTTTACCTTAATTTTTTTCCAGAAACCTGTTTTAAGGAAGAAAAGTCACTACACTCTTTGGATGTAGTGAGAATAGTCTAGATCTGTTTGAAGGCGACTGATCAGATTCGAAAAACAGATATCTTGTTCATGTTGCCTGACGGTCCTAGGAAAGGACAGGCAGCATCAAAATCCACTATTGCCGAATGGAGTTGGCAGATAATTATTCAAGCTTATGGCTTGAAGAAGAAGGTTCCACCTTTTTAGGTCAAGGCTCACTCCACCAGGGCTTTTAGTGCTTCATGGGCAGTGCATCACCAAGCCTCCATGGCTCAAATCTGCAAGGCCGCAACCTGGTCTTCACTCCATACATTCACCAGATTCTATCAGGTGGATGTAAGAAGGCATGAGGATATCGCCTTTGGGCGCAGTGTGCTGCAGGCAGCAGTATAGCTCCTCAGGTCTGATTTCACCCTACCTTTGTTGTGTCCCCTCCCCTCTGGGACATCCCATTCAGTTATTACTGTGGCTCTGTGTCCCGTGATGTACGATAAAGAAGATAGGATTTTTATAACAGCTTACCTGTAAAATCTTTTTCTTGGAGTACATCGCGGGACACAGAGGTCCCTCCCCTCTTTCTGGTTACACGTGAATTGCTTTGCTACAAAACTGAGGTACTCCCGGTAAGGGGAGGGGTTATATGGGGAATTGAACGTCCTGTTTAAGGTGTGCCAGTGTCCATCACCTGAAGGTGCCATATAACCCATACAGTTATTACTGTGGCTCTGTGTCCCGTGATGTACTCAAAGAAAAGGATTTTACAGGTAAGCTGTTATAAAAATCCTATTTTTTCCTCAGTTTAGGCCGATATGTATTCTTCTACATATTTTTGGTAAAAAAAACCGCATTAAGCGTATATTGATTGGTTTGCGCAAAAGTTATAGCGTCTACAAAATGGGGGATAGTTTTATGGCATTTTTATTGTTAATTTTTTTACTAGTAATGGCGGCGATCTGTGATTTTTATCGGGACTGCGACATTATGGCGGACATGTCGGACAATTTTGACACATTTTTGGGACCATTGGCATTAATACAGCGATCAATGCTATAAAAATGCATTGATTACTGTAAAAATGTCACTGGGAGGGGAAGGGGTTAACACTAGGGGACGATCAAGGGGTTAATGTATTCCCTATTGTGTGTTCTAACTGAAGGGGGGAGGGGACTGTGCAGGGGAGATGACAGATCGCTGTTCATACTCTGTATGAACAGACGATCTGTCACTTCTCCCCTCGGAGACCTGGAAACTGTGTGTTTACACACACAGATCCCGGTTCTCCTTGTGTCAGCGGTGATCGTGGGAGCCCAGCGGTCATCGTTACCGCCGGGCACTCGCGTCGGCTCAGGGGGGCGAGCGCGCCTGCCCCCTAGTGGCCACAGGGCAAAGTGGCTGTTTCGCCCACCCGTGCCATTCTGCCGCAGTACAACTGCGGCGGATGGTCGGCAAGTGTTTAAACACTTCCAGCCCAAGGATGTCATATGATGTCCTTGACTTTCAGTGGGGATATCTTAAATGATGTCTGCAGCTACAAGCATCATCCAGATATCTTTTAGAGCCGGCGATTCTGTGCACCGTAAGAATGATCATAGTGGCAGGTTCGCTGCTTGATTGTTCTTACAGGCGACGGAAGGGGACATCCCCTCCCGCCGCCCTCCGGTGTTTCTCCGGGCTCTCCCGTGCCATTGGGGACCCGGAGAAAGAATCCGCCGTTGCCGGATGACCAGCATAGAGATTTACGGTGACCAGATGGTCACCAGTCATCTCTATGATAGTCGGAGGCTGAAAAGCATGGGATCATCATTTATTTATTTATTTATTTATTTATTTTATCTCATGCTTTCCAGCCTGGAGGAGAGATGTGAGGTCTTATAGACCCCATATCTCTCCATAAAGTGGACCTGTCACGCACCATTCCTATTACAAGGGATGTTTACATTCCTTGTAATAGGAATAAAAGTACCATATTTATCGGCGTATAACACTCACCCCAAGATTAGGAGGGAAGTTTAAGCAAAAAAGCTTACATTTTAAATGCCCATCAATGCAGCCTTATCAGTGTCCATCTGCAGCCTTGCCCATCATTGCAGAATGATCAGTGTCCATCAGCAGCCTTGCCCATCATTGCAGAAGTCTTGAGTGCATTGATCTGCATTTTGCTATTGAAGTCAAATGTAATCTAAGCACAAAGCATCCAAAATCCATGTCAATGCATCATATGCTAACACATGCCTGCTGATGTCTACATGTAGGAGTGTTGGGGTCATGTCACATGGGTGACATGAGCCAAGTCATCATGAAGAATCACCATGGAGAGGAACTACCATGGAGAAGCATTCCCATGCCTTTTGTAGAAACGCATGATGGTTTTTAATTGTTGCCGTCGAGATAGAGCCGGATCTCCTGTGTACTCGGCTCCTCTCGCAGTCTTGCCCCCTTGGCCCGGCTCCTATGATGGACACAACATCGGTCCAATAGCGGAATGCTAGGAGGCGGGACTGGGCGTGACTGTGAGCGGAGCCGAGTACACAGTACACTCGGCTCTGTCTATTTCGGCGGCTCTCGGTCCCTCCTTCCCCTCCGAGGCAGCGGTTCGGCGTATAACACGCACCCACGATGGCAAAAAAGTGCGTGTTATACGCCGATTTAAATGCGGTAATCAAAAAAAAAAATTAGAGAGAGTGTAAAAATAATAAAAAAGGTAAAATAAACAATAAAAAAAATGTAAACATATGTAAAATGTGAGGTATCGCCGCATGTGAACAATTCTAGCACAGGACCTCCTCTGTAACGCTAAACTGGTAACCTGTAACAAATTTTAGAGCGTCGGCTTTGGATATTTTAAAGTACCAAAGTTTGGCACCATTCCATGAGTTTGCACAATTTTAAAGCGCGACATGTTGAGTATCTATTTACTCGGCGTAACATTATCTTTCACATTACACAAAAAAATTGGGCTAACTTTACTGTTTTGTTACCTTTTTAATTCATGAAACTTTTTTTTTTTTTTTCATAAAAATTTCTAGCAAAAAAATTGGTATGGAAGTGGTTAAAGTGATTGTAAAGTCTCCTTTAAAAAAAATAAAATAAAAAACATGTTATGAGTGTACAGCTTGTATAACAGTGTAAATTTGCTGTCCCCTCAAAATAACTCAACACACGCCATTAATGTCTAAACCGCTGGCAACAAAAGTAAGTACATCCCTGAGTGAAAATGTCCAAATTGGGCCCAATTTGCCATTTTCCTTCCCTGGTGTCATGTGACTCATTAGGGTTATAAGGTCTCAGGTGTGAATGGGGAGCAGGTGTATTTAAATTTTGGTTTTATCTCTCTCTCTCTCTCATACTGGTCACTGGAAGTTCAACATGGTTCCTCATGGCAAAGAACTCTCTGGAGATCTGAAAAAAAAGAATTGTTGCTCTACATAAAGCTGGCCTAGGCTATAAGAAGATTGCCAAGACCCTGAAACTGAGCTGCAGCACGGTGACCAAGACCATACAGCAGTTTAACAGGACAGGTTCCACTCAGAACAGGCCTCGCCATGCAACCTGCTGCAGGAAAAAAAGTTCCTAACACTTTCCAGAAAATAGAGGTGGAAAATGCACAGATGTGAACATGACCCTTAGGAAACCATGTTAAATGGACTGTAGTGAGTTTTTGCAAAACACACTGAACAACGCATAGGTGTGAACCAGGCCTAAGTAAATCCAGCCTTGAAAATTTATGCCAACAATTCCTACAGGTGTCCCAACTTTTATTAATTACTTGGGTAGACCATAGATGATTTTGATTTTCTTTCCTTCCAACATGGGTGGAAAGAAAGAAAATCTCTTGTGTTGTTTTTTTTTTTTTTTTTTTTCCCCCCAATCAACAAAGTCATTGTTGATTGGCAAATCACTCCCGCAGGGCTATTGTGTTCTACCAGCAAGGGGCGGGGCCATGGGGAGCCTTCTTGTCCGGCAGAACACAATGATTAATGCTAGCAGCGTTGAAACCGACTGTGTTACTACACCCTCTTAAGCAATATTTGGACAGTATTGTACTGCAGGAAGTAGTATATTGCTCGTGGCGAGAAGAAAGGTAATTAACAAAAGAAGACAGACTAATATAACCCTTAAAAGTGTAGGCCTTTCCTTTAAATAAATTGTAAAGAAAGCCAAGGTGTCAGTGAGTACAGTTTCCTACACCATCAAAAGGCACTTGGAAACTCTGACATCAGGAGGTCTAGCAGACCCAAAGCCACAACAGAATCAGACAAATTTCTGAGAGTCAACAGCTTGCTTGACAGGCAGCTCACAGGACAACAGCTTCAAGCACAGCTTAACACTGATCGATGTAAGCAAGTCTTAGTTTCAAGAGGGCTTCGAGGTGCAGGTTTGTTAGGTCGAGTGACTGTAAGAAAGCCATTACTAACATGGCAAAATAAGAAAATGATGCTTGCCCGGACCATGAAGCACCGCTATTGGAATTTTGATGACTGGAAGAAGGTCCTGTGGACCGATGAATCAAAATCGGAGTTCTAAAGTAGGTGAAAGAATGGTTCCTTGGTGTGTGACACCGACTGTCAGACATGGAGGAGGAATCGTGGTGGTCTGGGGCTCTTTTGCTGGATCCACATTTGGCGACTTACATAGTGTCACCCTGAACCAAAACTACTACCACAGAATTTTGCATTGCTTTCCAATGCTCTCTGGAATACCCCTAGTTCAGAGCTCAAAATTTCAAGTGCTAAGCTACTAGCCAGGCCTTAAGAGTTACTCGCCACCAGTTGACCCACCCAACGCCTGCCATGCCCCACCCCTAATTCTGCCCCAAAACACGTCACCTTAAATTATCTAATGAAATGACACTGTTAAATGTTTTATGCAGAATTAAGTTACAAAAATTTATATTAACAACTATAATACAATATTAACAAAAAGCATATTTCATTGATCTGATTGTAGTAAATGAAATATGATTGGCTATTATAGGCACTGTACACATCATTACTGCCTTGTTAAGTAAATATGCGCAGCGTGCAGTGTTGAGAGGTGCGCTACGTAGAGTACAGGGCTGAGGGATGTGCTGTGTTCTCCCAAGTTCTCCCCCAATACAGAGCTCACCTCTTCTCCCATTCCAGTACAGAGCTCTCTTCCTCACACATCCTCTGAAAGATTGGGGCTGCTGCAAAGGAGCAGCTACAACTTACCCTTCCCCGCCAGTAGCCTACATGGATAGGAAGGAGCTTCTGCCAAGGAGCTGGCAAGATCCTCTTCTCCTCCTTGCAAGGCACCTTTTATGTTTATTTTTATTTTATTTCAGGTGCTTATATAGCGCCGTCAGTTTACGCAGCGCTTTACATATACATTGTACATTCACATCAGTCCCTACCCTCAAGGAGCTTACCATCTAAGGTCCCTAACTCACACTGAGCGGCCGTCTCAGGCTCTCAGCGGATTGCTGAGAGACTGAGACAGGCATGGGTGTAGCATAAGGGGTTGCAGGTGTCACAATCGCAACCCCGACCCTAGCTCCAGGTGGCCCCTGCAGCCTCCCTGTCATATTATCATATCCTCCACAAAATCCAGCTCCGATCTGTCCTAGGGCCCCACAGCCACACTCCAGTACTGGGCTTCTACTTTGCCTTCCACAGTCCACACCCCTCTGTTCCCATTGGCTGGGGAGAAGTTGTGAGCCATTTCCTGAATGGAGAGGAGCACAAGGTGAGAACAGCCCAGGATGGGGAAGTGTCTGCTGTGTGCTGGCAACATGGAATGGTAACCGAGCTCAGTGAGGCAAGAGGAGGAGAGTGCCGTCCTGTAGCCACGATGGGACTGATGTCACTGGTGAGGTATGACACTGCTCCGTGTCTCCTAGTCACCAGCTGGGATTCTCTGTACCCCCCCCCCCCCCCCCCCCGGGATGTCTACTTTACACCAATTCCCCGATAACTGGGGAAAAGACACACCTGCAGGAGGTGACCTTCCCCCAACACCTGCCAACACTGACAGAGAAACCTACAGAAATTGCTACAACGAATCCCTTAACACCTCATTGGGGGCCCCTGAAGGGCTGCAGGCTCCAGATTTTGTGTCACATGGTTTTGCCCTCCCAGATCTAAGTTGCCCCCCGACCACCCCCTCCACCCTGCATGCTATGCCCAGCTGTTGAGCTCATTTCCCATTACAGCACTCTATGTTCCTCCGCAGGGCTGAAATCACATTCCTTTACAATACAGCCAGTTAGCCATGATCTGCACAGGGTGTATCTGCCTACTGCAACTACACTGCCGTTCTGACCAGAGAATTTCACAGGTCAGAGGGCAACAGAAAAGCCAGATACACCCTGTGAAGACTGACAGACTGTGTGTAAAGGAATGTGATTTCAGCCCTGTGTAGTGTGGGGGGGGGGGGGGGGGAGATGTACACAGTGCTGGGATGGGAAAGGAGCTCTGCCAAGTGACTTACCGGGGGTCCCTGTCCTCTGATTCTCCAGCGGTAATCCCTGTCCTCTGATGTAAAGAGGAACTCAAAACTCTTAAGCCACTTTGAGTATCTTGGTGTGCGGTGGATGTACCTGCACCCATGTTGGAAGTAGTGGGGGGGGGGGGGGCAGGTCAACTATGGCATCGGGGCCCACAACACAAGCTTCAAGCTACCCCTCTGGAGACAGGCACCTGGCGGACCCAGAATTTATTTTTGTGATGACGCAATGCCTGGACTGATTCCAGTGATGTCAGCAGAAGGCTGACTTCAGACCGCTCTCTGCGGAAAACGGGTCACGGGAGTGCAAAACGAATTGCACTCCTGTGACCCTTGGGCTTCTCCTTTTAAATTTTATGATTTTCCTCAAAATTCTACAAACAATACCCCATAATGACAACGTGGAAGAAGTTTGTTTCAAATCTTTGCAAATTTAGTAAAAATAAACAGAAAAAAAAAATAAGAATCCACAGCCTTTGCACAATACTTTTTTGAAGCACCTTTGGCGCCAATTACAGCACCAAGTCTTTTTTAGTATGATGCTACGAGCTTGGCACACCTATTTTTGGAAAGTTTCTCAAATTCTTCTTTCAGGACCTCTCAAGCTCCATCAGATGTTCAAGTCTGGCTGGATCACTCAAGGACATTCACAGAGTTGTCCTGTAGCCACTCCTTTGTTATCTTGGCTGTATGCTGATGTGGAAATGTTAAGCCTATGAGTTTTACCTTCAATGATAATCGGCATTAATAAATGGACATACAATATGTCTTAAACAGTGTCAGAAAACTGCCTGGACATTCTGAGATTAGCTGACATCATAAAACAGCTATGGTATGTTATCTAGAGTTAGTGTCTAGGAAGCTCCACTATACTACCTGGTTTATAGATGTACTGTAACTAAGACAATCCCTTGCCCGGAGGGAATCACTTGGGGGCTGTGAGGATGACCTCTAACAGAGTGGAAATGTTACCAAACATGTTTTACTTTAAATGGGGTTGGGCAGAGAGGGGATATAGAAGCAAGCCAAGCTCTCTTGTTTTTATGACCTGTAACCATGACCTCCAGGTGACCAAGTGTGGCCACCTGGCTAATGTGAGGGAATAGGACTCTCTTCAACCCCCCACCCTTGAGTGAATATGTGAGAGGGGGTGTTTCTACCCTGAAGGAGTTGAGGAGGGGTAGACTTTTCTGAAAGTGTGTATATATTGGAACACAGATCACTGGCCTCTCTTAGCCTCATGGAAGACAAAGCATAAGGTTTAGGTCGCGTAAGGTTTCTCTCTGTAATGTACCTCCTTCACATTCTTGGTGTGTAACTTCATCTTTTCTGTAACTTTTCCTGTCCTGGTAGCATTTGTAGGTCCATTATAGTAATATTCCTATTTGTATTACTTTGTATCATTGGTAACATCTTTGTTTTAAGGTTGTATAATTTATGTTATAGTTGGTAATAATCGGATTAATATAAGTTTCTTTTCTGTACAATAGTAAGTTTAAATAAATGTGATTGTTATTCTTATCGCACAGTTATCATTCGTTTTAATTCTATCCGTAATAGCAGCAACCTCAGTGGTTGATTCTTATATGGATAATAGGTTTTAATCACTTATTTTATGTATCATTAGGCGTATAAGTGAGGTAGGTAGAAATCGCTGCTACAGTACTTGGGGTCATTGTCCTGTTGGAAGATGAACCTTCGCCCCTGTCTGAGGTCCAGAGTGCTCTGGAGCAGGTTTTCATCAAGGATTGATCTGTACATTGCTGCATTTAACTTTCCCTCGATCCTGACTAGTCTCCCAGTTGCTGCCGCTGAAAAACATTACTAGAGCATGATGCTGCCACCACCATGCTTCACTGTATCAGTGCCACGTATTAGTGCCATCTGTCATCAGTGCCACATTAGTGTGATGTGTCATCAGTCCCACATATTAGTGCCATCTGTCATCAGTGCCACATATTAGTGCCATCTGTCATCAGTGTCACATGCCACGTATTGGTGCCATCTGTCATCAGTGTCACGTGTCATTGTCCTGGTGCTCCAGGGCCTTCAAAAGTGTAATAGGTAGTCAACAAGTTAGATGTGTAATTTATGCTCCTACAACAGTGATTGGTGCTCCCTGCATGTTGGGCCTCTCTATGTGGCTAGGCTGTGAAAAAGTTCCACATGTGTGGTATCGTAATACTCTGGAGGAGTAGCAAAACGTATTTTGGGGTGTCATTTGTGGCATACACATGCCATGTAAGAGAAATAACCTATTACAATGACAATTTTGTTGGGGGAAAAAAAATCTTCTTTTTGCAAAGAATTGTGGGAAAAAATTAAAACATCAAAAACCTCTTCATGCATCTTACTGAATACCTTGGGAATGTCTACTTTCAAAAAGGGGTCATGTGGGGGGTATTTGTACTTTCCTGGCTTGTTAGGGTCGCAGGAAATTAGATGCGAGATGAACCAGTACATCAGGTGTGATCAATTTTTTATGATTTGCACCACAGCTTGTAGACTCTCTAACTTTCACAAAGACCAAATAATATCCACTAATTTGGGTTATTTTTACCAAAGATATGTAGCAGTATAAATTGTGGGCAAAACTTATGAAGAAAAATTAATAATTTGCAAAATTTTATCACAGAAACAAAGAAAAATGCGTTTTTTCCCAAGGCGTCTTTCAGGACAGCACCTGAGAGATAGCGACTCCACCCACCGGAAACAGGAAACACCTTCTTCCTCCAAACTTTAACCACTTGCTTACTGGGCACTTAAACCCCCCTCCTGTCCAGACCAATTTTCAGCTTTTAGCGCTGTCGCACTTTGAATGACAATTGCGCGGTCATACAACACTGTACCCAAATGAAATTTTTATACTTTTTTTCCCACAAATAGAGCTTTCTTTTGATGGTATTTGATCACCTCTGCGTTTTTTATTTTTTGTTAAAAAAATTGAAAAAGACAGAATTTAAAAAAAAAATATATATATTTTTTATATTTTGTTATAAATTTTTGCAAACAGGTAATTTTTCTCCTTCGTTGATGTACGCTGATGAGGCGGCACTGATGGGCACTGATAGGTGGCAGTGATGGGCACTGATGGGTGGCGGTGATGGGCACTGATGGGTGGCAGTGTTGGGCACTGATTGATGGCAGCACTGCTAGGTGGCACTTGTGGGCATTGTTGGTGGCACTTGTGGGGCATTGTTGGTGGCACCTGTGGGCACTGGCAGGTGGCAATAACAAATGGCACTTGGAGGCACAGATGAGGCATCTGTGCCTCCTTCCTCTTCGGGACCGATGTCCCTTTCACATAAGCCGGTGATCGGCTTTTTTTTTCTCCTCACGCTCTCAGCGTGAGGAGAAAACGAAACCGATCACCGAGTCTTGTTTACATCATGTGATCAGCTGTCATTGGCTGACAGCTGATCACATGGTAAGGGGCCGGGACTGGCCCCTTACTCGGATCTGTGATCATCCGAGTCTCCGTGACTCGGTGATCACAGCGCGCACACCGCGCGCCCTGCAGGGAGCGCGCGGTGCGCGTGTACAGGGGATGACGTCCTATGACGTCCTCCCGGAGATTGAGGTCCGCGCTGTAGCAGTCATTCGGCTATGGCCCGGACCTCAAGTGGTTAAAGGGAGGCGCCTCCCTACCATACCTCAGTTTTTGTGTTTCCTCCGGCCCGGAGGGAACATCTTTTTTGAAGGGGAGTCAGGGTCTCTCAGGTGCTCCTGGGAGACGGGGCTTCCTTTCTTTTTTTCCTCCTTCAGGAGACCCGCTGTCCTCCCGGCCTACCCAAGCCTTAGCAGCGGTAGCAATCGGGCTCCTCTTCCCCTCCTGGTGCTCGGTGAGAGCCGTAGACCTGGTGATCCGCAAGGTCATAGAAGCGGCGGTGCGCGTGCGCCTCCGCCATGTTTTTTGGCCGGCAGGCGCGGCGGAAGTGACAAGGCGGGTCACTGGGTCAGCAGAAGCGTCATTTCCGGCGTGGATGCAAGGGGGGAGGAGGAAGGACAGGAACTGGCGCCTACTTCGGCTTCCAGTCCGGTGCAGATGCACTATGGGAGTCCGGAAGCGGCATATGAAGCCACAAGTGAGGAGCTGCACACCAGAGATGGAGGACTCAGCGTCTGCAGCAGTGGGGACAGGCGCCAGTAAAGCTCAGGTAGGAGCAGCAGTTTAAGTCTGCCTTTCTTCCTTTTCCTGGGTTTGGTCTATTTTTTCTTTTTCCTCTACCCTCTAGTGGCAAGGGGCCTGTCTGGGCACTAGAGGCTGACTGGTTTCTTCTTAGTGCACCTGTGGGCGATTCTTGTG